>JAGVVM010000515.1:0-52867 GCA_019149425.1 Psidium friedrichsthalianum | reverse complement strand
TTTCCTTTGTTAATTTCTTTTTTTAGAATAATCAAATAATTCTAGAAATTCCATGGACCTAATTTGTAATGGTGGGCCTTTATGGACGAAAATGATAATCCATTTGGGCCCAAACTATGTTTCGAATATTAAATATGAGGCCATTAATGTACATGGGCTTAGGACATCAATTTGGGCCAAAAATAACCTAATTGGGCTTAATAAGCTAGTCCTTGAAAATGGGCGTGGGCCCTACACGAATTTAATACTTATAATGGGCCTAAATATTATATTAACCTTAGAATTAATTCATGGGCCTAAGATGGTTAATGGGCCTTGGAACCTAAATTGTCTCAACTTAATTAATAGGCCCAACTTGGTCTAATGGGCCTAATGCACTTCATTGGACCTTGAATCTTATTGGACCCAACTTGACTATTGGGCTTAAAACACCGTAATGGGCCGACTTACCTTAGTGGACCTAACTACCTTTGTGGGCCTTGAACCTTAGAATGGACTTTAGGCCATTCGAACCTGAATCCACTAAATGGGCCTTAAACCGAGCTAAGCCTAATTCAACTACACCCGAGGGGTTATTAAAACACCAAATCATTAATCGCGGGATACTAACTCCTAGAGAACTAACCAGGGCGATTGGGCTTAGGCCGAGTTACTGAGTCCGTAGGACGGATTCCAATTCATATGGGTTTAACTAGAGAGAATGGTATGAGATATCTAATGAGCCTGTCTGGTCGAGGAATCGTGTGTGGGGCACTAGATCGCTCATGGTTTGGCTTGGCGAGCACGTGATTACTTTGATGACTTCTTGATGTGCTCTGTACTTGTGCTCATATACCATTGCATGCATGCTCTATGTTTGAATTGCTGGTTGCAATCATGTGGGCCCTGCATACATTGAAAGCATTGCATGAGTCACCAGAGATGTGACAAAGAGAAGGTGCCCCAGAGGCGTTGTTACGCGGGGAAATGGAGGAAAAAGGGAGAAACCAACGTAAGGCGTCAGATACGCAGTTGAGGGAATTTGCCGAGTGGCACTGTTGGGTGAGCCCTGATGGGAATTGGAGTGATAGACGGGCATGATCCATTGGGATCCGTTATGGCCGGTTGAGGCCTGTATCAGATTGCATATGGCATCATGTTTGACTGTTTCTTGCGCCGTCTGTATGATATGAACCGTATTGCTATGAATTGCACGTCTACTTATGCATGTTGGGGTCTGGTACCGAGGGTAACCGAGAGTAGCTGAACCCTGGACCGCGAACCTAGTTCCCTGGATTAGGACCGACCCCACTAGTATACGCTATCCTACGCTAGGATTAGTGGTGAGCTTATTGAGTTTCGACTCACGGGCGGTGGTTGCCCTTCATTTTTCAGATCCAGGTCACCCGTGATGGCTGCACCGCCGATGCTTTTTAGACTGCCAGTGCAGATGGATACCCAGATCACCCTCCATTTTGATATACACGCCACGTTGTGGCATAGACATGTAACGACTGTACTAGTAGATCAGGGTGGACCCTACCTTGTACCCCATAGATTCGAGGCCTGGTATAGGGAGGGCCTGTATGGCTTTGAGGGACCCCAGAGAGACTCTCCGATCCCTATGGAGGGACCGACCCTATCCTGTTGCAGCCAGCTGAGTATGGTGGCGAGGTGATCGACCCCGACCCACTACAGGAGTTGCCGTCCCCAGGACGTTCTGAGATTGACGGTCACGAGGAGGGTGACGCCATGACACTGACGAGGAGGATCCAGATGAGGACCCGAGGAGGATCCCGAGGAGGATCCCGAGGAGGACCCCGAGGGAGGACTGAGTCCTGCTGCTGTTTACTGGTCTGATTCACCAGATAGTGTGGGCGTATGGATCGTGACCATAGGATGAGGTTTTCTTTTGGAGGTCTGTACAACGCTCGATTAATAATATTGATGTTGTTTCCTTTTGTAAAGTGTTCTTGTCTTTTCCTACTACCCTATATTCTTGTGCTTGTATGCTTTGCGTAAAGGCACGCTTCCGCAGGTTTCTAGATTATTGTCGTTTGCATGCGTAGCTTGGCCACGATGTTCATCCGCCTATCGATCTCATATTAAGGGTACGCAAAACTCTCATTTAAGATCCCAAGGGTTTGCGCCGCTTATCCATTGACATTCTTGGCGACTTTGAACAGTCCTTGATCTTTCTCACATCACTTGATTGCACCAACAACTGTTAGACTAACTTTGAGTCCACTATAATTCTTTTACCAATCTCATCGCAGCGCGTAGGTTCCCTTTTCTCTCTCTGGTTAGTGATTCCATTACTAACATCCTGATCTTTTGCTGGCACTTACCATCATGCGTACTCTACTGGGTGAAGCCACTCTTCCTATCCTCCTTTAAGGTTTATCGAGCTAGCCCTATATTGAGCATGATTCCTTCTACAGGCACGCTTCCGCAGGTTTCAGGTTGTCTAGACCATAGCGTCGTCTGGCCGCGATGTCCGTCCAGGTCATCGACAGTTTGAAGCCATGGATCCGTTTGGTCACAAGGTTCGTTACACTTAACAACACCAAGGAGGCTCCTAACTCAATTGGGATTCGGGGTGTCACTCAGGCGCGGAGCATCTATCTCATTTCTGAGATAATCCACCTCTTATCACCAAGGACTTACCAAGCTCATCTTGCCAACTTGTGACATCAATTTTCCATGTCAAGGCTCCTAGTCTTTGGTATCACTCCTTGAATTAGCTCTTGTCAATCTCATACCGCAACCTGACTACTAGAATTAAAAACGACCTCATACATGCGCCTTTCTCTTGTCTTCGCCTCGATGCCACAGACTGTCGTAATGCATGAATATCCTAAATTTTTTTTCACTTGCCTCGTATACCACTTATTTTCTAAATCCTTAGTTTGTGTCTTCACTTAAACCTCCAAACATTGTAAATGACCAATTTATAAAAATCAATTACTTGGAACCAATGTGGAGTACTCTATTTGGTCATTACTCGCATCGAGATCTCAATCATCTCACCCGATCGAGGTCTACATTTAGAGTCAGCATCCTTATCTCCAAACTCAAGTTTAGTCCACCCTTAGCATTCTACCATCATCGTGTGCCTACTCATCAGTCATGTACTTCATGGGCCCTTGTAACATCAATGTCAAAATGCCATAGGCGATGATCATCTCCAGAATCGATCACTTAAATCCCAACTAACGCAACGCTTTTCCTGTCGCCCCTCATTACGAACCAAACTCATGCAATCCAATTAGCCCATGGTCCAGGTTTACCATTTGCCTCATTGTGAATCTTATCCAATCATCTAGAGCTTTTAGTAAGGATCCCAGCTAAACCATCAAGGTCTGACACAATTCAAGCCTATAGTCTTCCAACATCGAGCCTTTGCAATTCCATGTCTCCGATCTATTTCCCAAGGCTAACCATTAGAACCTCCCAATTTAAGCCTATCAGGATATCATCGTCACCATTCTTCACAAGTCGCTCGTCCTCACACCATTCTTGGGCAACTTAGATTTTCCTCATCTCCACCAATGATTAGTACGGCTCGTAGATCACTTACTTATATCCAACCTATACACTTTACATCCTGATCATCCTATAAACTCGAAACGTCCTCACAATCATCATGTTCTGAGCGGGTCATCCCCTAAGCTCTCACGTTTTCGAATTCAAACGCTCATCTTCCAAACTTATTATCCAACCAACCCGTCAATCGCTATGCTACCTCCTTCAGTCTGGGTATCAATAGCCCATAATCATGATCGTGTACTTCCACTAGTCCTTCATTTATGCATTACGCCATTAAACCTTGAGCATGCCCATAAATTCGAATTTGCACCTGAGCCTTCCAAATTTCCCTTTAACTTACTAGCGAATCTCAATCGTACCTTCACTCCGGCCACCCATGAGATTCGGCAGCTAAAACCATTAAAGTGCCACAATTCCTCATTCATAAGTATCCCAAACGGCTATCCCTTAAGCTCTCATGATTTAAGCCTAAACCTCTCTTTTTCAAGCTTATTCTCCAACATGTATCTGAGCCTCAACCTATGTAGTCCATAAATGCCTATCATCTCATTATTACATCGTCTTCCACTAGACGAGTCTATCAATAGACTCTCTGGCATCACAAGTACCAATGCGGCCTACCTCAAAGTCGTCCAGAGGCTGTGATTCACCAGCCAACCATTCAACACTAGGCCTCTTTCTTCAACCGACTATAACCATTAACGAGATCTAAATACTTTATCGCAGGGATTACACCATCCTCCGACCATACATAAATCCCAAGAACTAATTCCTGCAATTATCCTCCTTGTTACGGCAATGTCTGTCTTGTTATTCACCTCTACAAACAACCTTACATCTTGAAGGTCTTACTAGCCATGCTTAAGCACATTCTCGTCCCATTCCAATAAGAGTATCTTTATTTTCCTTGACACACCCTCTTAAATTCCTCACATTTCGCTTTCGTACTTGACCACAAACGTTCGCTCTTGATGAAGCTTGAGGAAATTTTCCACCTTCTTACTCTAGAGCACCCTCGTCATCTCAGCACCTTAGCAAATCAATTGCCCTTTTCTCGCCATTTTTTCTAGAGGGTAACTACTTCAAGTCTACTACTTCCATTACACTCAGATAACTTTCATCTTCAAAAATTGTTCCACTCACTAACGCATTTAACAGGCTCCATTTCACATTTCTGTTGATCCTATCCTTCTCATTGGCCCCGTTCACGGTGACCGCTACAGCTTTTGCAGCTTGGGCAACAATAGCAGCTCTTTCTTCAGTCTGTCTGCCCATCGGATTTCCCTTATTTCTTTCCACATTTTCAAGACCTCATCCATCCTTAGTTCTTCGACTGCGGAAACTTACTTCTGGTCCTCCACTCCCGTCAAACTCAAATAGTTGCAGCTTCAGGAATTGCTCTACCACATGATGTATCTGACAATCTCCATTTCAATTACCCTTACCCCCATTCGCTCCATTTACAGCAGCTAGAGTGGCATCAGCTGCTGGGGCTACAATGGCAGTTCTTATTGCCGCCTGCCTACCCATCAATTTATTGATTTCAATCAGGATCCTCATCATCTTTTCGATCCTAGGGTCTCCTTCGGGTGCTGGAGCCCGCAAACTCTACGCGGCTGCGCTAGGTCTTTTGCCCCTATTGCTCATCCTTCCTAATCTCACTCACTCCTGGACCCGATATAATTCCTTTCAGGAATTAGTAATCTAAACTACCATCCAAGCTTTCGCCTGCTATCGCGTCTACTGACATGAATATGCATGTAAAGTTCGCTGCAGCTTTTAATGCAATTGGACTCGGAAGACACCTAAACTCAACCCTGTCAATGCATAACCCAGGCCACTCTGTTCGCCACCTCAACTAGAAGCCTGCCAGGAGCCGCTCCTTGATTGGGTCTCTGCCCCGGCGACCACTCCCCGCCCTCATCATTTCTTGGTGCGAACAGCTGTCCTAAATTATTCACCTCTAAAGAGAGCCCCATTCCACGTGTCCCATACCACGCTTCGTCACGGTTTGTAGGCGTCCCGTCAGACCTGTCCCATACCAGGCTGACGGTACCCAGCCCAATAAAATGTGATGGTTCATGCATGCACCTTTCAAATCCCAAATCTTCATTTTAAATCGATTTTGTTTCTAAACCATTTTGCTTTTAATGTAGAAACCCATGCAATGCATGATGGTCAAGTAGTGCGCGACAGTCGACTAGGTATTCAGACATAACCAACAACAAACAACAACCAACCAACAATCAATCAATCAGCAATCAGCAACCAAGCACCCAACTCACGGGGTTATGCTTTAGAACCTTACCTCAGGTCCTGACGCATCTGCAAGTTAGTCCATAGTATCGTAGGTCTAAGACTACTCTAGACTAACGATCCAACTCAACTAAGCAAATACATGCGCCAACCAAGTTATGCATTCTACCCTTCCTAATCCTTAGGTCTAGGGTCTGTCTATCTAACTACCCCAAAATCATCAGCCTTATCACTCCAATTCCTCGAACGGTCTCATATCGAGCTGACCTTGCTCTGATACCACTTCAAGCGGGGATGTTACGCCCCGAACCCCAATCGAGCTCGCGACATCCCGCTCATACATTTAGATTCTACTCTCGCTCGCCTGGTCCACGATACGCGACGGCCCTGGATGCCCATCGCGGCCAGACGACGCTATAGCCAAACAACATAACCTGCGGAAGCGTGCCTCCTATCCATACATGCATACATACGATAATTGGGGTAGTGCACAAAAAGGGAATACACAAATCATCAACATATACATATCAACAAGGTGTTCGGTACAGACCCCAAAAGAAAGTACAAGCCATGGTCTCGACACCTACGCTCACACTATCTCCCGAAAACTAGACCAGCGTCAGCAGGACTCAGTCCTCTAGCTGCTCCTTTGGATCCTCCTCCTAGTCGGTGTCCATGGCATCGCCCTCTTCGTGGCCGTCTATCTCCGAGCGCCCTGGGGACGGCAGCTCCAACATCGGGTCAGGGTCGACCACCTCACCTCCATATACAGCAGGTCGTAGAATCATGGGGTCGTCCTCCATGGGTATCAGGGCATCTCTCAAGGGTCCCTCCAAACCTAACTCGTCCTCTCTATACCAGGCCTCGAACCTATAGGGAACCGACTGGGGACCTCCCTGATCCACCCATACAGTAGTCAGTTGTCTGAGCCACATCGTAGCATTTTCATCGTAATGGTGGGTAACCTCGGGCTCCATCTGCACTGGTAGACCAAAGAGCATAGGGGGTGCGGCCATCACCGGCATCTGGGATCTGAAAATATGGCAACCACCGCCAGTGAGTCAAGGACTCAGCAAGCTCACCACTAATCCTAGCGTAGGATAGAGTACACTAGTGGGGTTGGTCCTATCCAAGAACTAGGGATTCAGATTACCTAACTCGAGTACCCTCGCTTGTGTAGATACCCAACCCCAGCGCGTGGACAGTCATACTACGCACGGTAAGGCAAATTATAAGATGCAGGCGGGCAGTCAACAGACAATGACAGCAATTCAATATGCAAAACAGACGCATGCTTCAGTTTGTCTCAAATGATCCCAGTGGATCCTGCCGTCTTATCTCTCCGATTCCCATCAGGGCCCATCCTACAGTGCCACTCGGCATCGTGCCTCAACCTGCGTGTGGTACGCCTCAGGTTGGCACGTTTATCCCTCCATTTCCCCGCGTAAAGACGCCTCAGGGCTCATCCTACTGTGCCACTCGGCATCGTGCCTCAACCCGCGTGTGGTACGCCTCAGGTTGGTACGCTTATTCCTCCATTTCCCCGCGTAAAGACGCCTCAGGGCTCATCTTACATGTCCAATTACATTTATTTTCGTCCATTGAGGGCCCACAAATTTATTTTAAGCCCATATGTTCTATTTTGGCCCAATTAGTCCAAATTTTAATCCCTAAGCCTAATTGCATCATAAGGCCCATCATTCCTCATGCCCAAATCCCTCATTACATCCCATAATCAACATTTCATGGCCCGATTCAATTAGCACCAGCCCCTATACACGGCCCGTTAACAAATTCCTCAAATTAGCCTAAATGATTATTAATCCAAAATCAACCATTTACTCCTAATCACCATCATTAACCTCTAATCACACCAATCACATATGTATACAACATGCCTAGGCTAGTGTTAGCGGATATGCTTACCTAGATGGGATGTGGAAGAACAACGAAGGCTCGGAGTCCGAAACGGTCGGAAGAGCTCACGGCCAAGCGAGGATGGACGGCGGCTTAAGTGGCTGATCCGGTGTCCTCATGGGTCTTCCAAGACCAAGATGATGGGGCGGTCGAATGGTGGCGGAATGGCGGCGGCACGGACGGGGCAAGGGAGAAACCGAGAGGAAAAATAAGAAGAAGAAGAAGAAGAATGGAGAGGGAGGATGGTGGTTCGGCCAAATGAAGAAGAAGAGGGAGGAGAGAGAGAGCCAAGAGAGATTATAATGGATTAATAAAATCCAAGAAAAAAAGATTATAATAGTGGGTTAGGTTTAGAGAAATTAATGTGATGTGTACTTGACGTACTTTGATGGATGTGATTGAAATCCTTGGAAATTGTGCCATGACTTGATTGATGGAAAGATTGATGTGACATTGATTGATTTGACACTGATTTGACTTGCCTCGATTTGCGTGCCAAATGCACCGATCGGGTCCCGAGCGCGAACGAACTTCGGACTGGATTTGGTTTCAATCTACCGTATTTACTCTCAAAAAAATCCTAATTTATCTAATTCTAAGAACTAAGCATTTGCCGGGGGCATTTCGGTAATTTTCCATTCACGTCTTGCTTCTCGACGTGTGCCGGCTGTCTGCCCTTCGGGCGACATTTCAGAGATTGAATCCATTTCTCCATTGTGACTATCTTAGAAATTCGATTGTCCAAGACCGGAATTCATCTCGTGGCCAAATTCATTAAATTACAACTCTGTCGAATTCCTCAGACCAACGGGCGGCTGTTTAGGAAAATTCCCTAGGTAGCCATTCCCCTTCGGTTGGTCATCTCGAGTTGATCAGACTCGAGTGAGGCTTAACTAGAGCGTATTAATGAAGTATATCCATTCAATTTATGAATTCCGAAAATGGGTCGAAAATCCAGAATGTCACACGAATAATGTCTGTAATAAGCCTTTTCATATCTTACTGAAGAGCACCGCGATATATTGAGGTCCCAAGGGTGTATTTTCCACGAGATAAAGCCAATCTATCCTCCTAAAAACTATATCTAGTTTGCAATGGCGTACTATGTCATCAACTACTCCAAGCTTCATATATGGAACTTCTTACACTATAGTAAGATGGTGTATCTGGACGCGGGCATTCAGGTGTACGATAACATCGACCATTTGCTCGACACGAAAGACGGCTACTTCCTTGTCGTCATGGACTGCTTCTACGAGAAGACGTGGAGCCACTCTTTGCAGTACTCGATCAGGTACTGCTAGTAGTGCCCCGAGAAGGTCGTCTGGCCCGCCGAGATGGGCTCGCTGCCCACTTTGTACTTCAACACTGGCATGTTTTGTGTTCGAGTGGAGCCGCCTGACCTACGAGAGCCTTCTTGGTGCTCTCAAGATCACCCCTCCCATGCTCTTTGCGGACTAAGACTTCTTGAACATGTTCTTCCAGAAAACTTACAAGCCCATCCCCACAGCATACAACTTGGTTCTGGCCGTATTATAGCACCACCTGGAGAATATGAGCGAGCTCGAAAAGGTCAAGGTGGTTCATTACTGTGCCGTCGATTTGAAGCTGTGGAGGCACATGGGCAAGGAAGCTAACATGGAAAGAGAGGACATTAAGATGCTAGTGTCCAAATGGTAGGATATCTACAACGATAAATCGTTGGACTTGAGGGCGGAAGACGCTATCATTAAAGGTGAAGATCAGACGGTATCAAGACATTCTCTCGGTCATAGAGAAATACATGGGTAAAGAGCTTGAAGTAAAGAAATTCATAACTCATCAGGTCCCTTTCTCGAAGATCAACAAGGCCTTCGATTACATGCTTAAAGGCAAAAGCCTTCGATACATCATTTGCATGGAGGAGTAAAGTGGGAGAATGAAAACTCTCCATGAACTCTCCATTCATGGTTATCCACGATTGAAGGCTGACTCCAGAAATCTCTAGTAATAAATTGAACGTAAGTGCTCTTTTTATTTTTCTGATTTTAGATGCAAATTAGCACAGATTTTCTACACTGACTTTCGCTATGTTTTATGTTGGGCAACAGTTTCGTATCAGCGGCAAATGATCAATGAAACAAAAAGATGAAGCAACGCTGAAAGTGGCCATCCAGGCATTGTCACTCGAAGACGGCACAAGAGTCGAATCTTCGAGAATCTCGTTGCCTAAATGGATTGATTTAAATTTTGATTATGCCATGTCGTATTCATGTTGCAATATTCTGCACTTTTTGCTTAAAAGATCAAAACCTGAGATTGTGGTAGGCTCTCCTCCCTACTTGGTGGTGTAAATACCTCTTGTATTTTTTTTTTTGGTAAGGGTAAGAATTATAAAAGACTAATCACAACATCCGAATACAAAGAGAACCCGAAGCAAAACAACCCTCCACTAGGAGCGACACGAGTGTAGAGGCTAGTGCAGGGGTGTCGGGGCTACAAACGACAAGGCAACAGCCGAGACAAGAAGAACAAGGGCTACGGTACAGCAAAGACAACAACAAAGAGCAACAGCCAAAAGAGCCAAAACAACCGCACAAAACAAAAAAAGGGCAGCCGCTAATGAAAATGGACAGGGGACAGCCCCAAGCAGTCTGAATCCTCCTATTGCGGGGATTATCTTCAACATCCTTGAAGGTGAGAGCTTTGTCTCGGACGGTCCTGCAAAGATGCTGTTTGAGAGCATGGATAGTGCGATACTGATTCCTGAAGATGATGTTGTTGCGCTCAGTCCAAATTAAGTGACACAAGGCAGCAAAAGAGTGCCGGGCTATGCTCTGGTAGAACTGGTGGCCACTAATGTACCGAATGGCCCAGGAGATGTTTTCTTGCCACGAAACCATTACGCCAAGTCAAGCTGCAATTTTTTGCCCAAAATTGGGCGAGAGAACCTGTAACCTTGCATCCGAAGTATAAATGGTCTACCGAATCAGGTCTGATATTGCAGTAAGCACAAGTACCTTCAGTTATCCTACGGTAACTGAGTAGAAGAGTCTGGGTAGGAAGCCTGTTAATAGAGATCAGCCATAAAAGGAAAGCATGACGGGGGGCAATAGCACGATCCCAGATGAAGGAGTGCCAATTTACCACCCTGCCTTTACGTCTAATGAGGTTCCAAGCTGATGCCACCGAGAAAACACCAGATGGGTGTTCTGTCCAGATAAAACGATCATTGCTACCAGGGGAAATAAGTGGCGGCAACTCAATCCATAAAGCCATGGTGTTACTAACCAGGGATGGAGGTAGAACAAGGGAGCAGAACTCACTTACAGTTGCCTTTCTCGAAATACCAGAGTCATAAATTTCTCGGTCAGAAAATATCTTGTGTAAGGGTCCTCTATCATGCCAGGGGTCAAACCAAAAAGATATGGAAGTTCCATCACCAATACGCCAGTGGCAATAGGGTAGGAAAAGTGGCCGAAGTTGGAGGATCTTTTTCCATGACCACGAACAGATAGTAGGTTGTGTGGCAACCCAAAAATTCTTATTCTTGAGGAATGTAGAATGGACCCATTTACACCATAAGGATTTTTTGTCCGTGAACAAGAGCCAAATGTGTTTGAACATCGCCGCGCGATTGCAATCGAGTATCCTACGGATCCCCAAGCCACCTTCCTCCTTAGGTAAGCAAACATTGGACCAAGAAACCTTCGCACCCCAGCCCCCAATCCAGGTCCCTTCCAGAGGAATTGCCGAAGAATCTGTTCAATGCGCACCAGAACTGACATGGGAAGGATGAAGACACTAGCCCAGTACACATGAATTGCATGTAGAACAGATTTTATGAGTTGGAGGCGACCAGCAAAAGAAAGAAATCTCTGAGACCAAGATTGGGCTCTCGCGGTTATAGTGTTGATCAATTACTGCAATCTGCCTTGCTCAATCTAGAGGCAATAACGGGGACACCGAGATAACGGAAGGGAAGCGTACCTTCGGGAAAGCCCAAGATGTGCAGAAGCTGGTCCCGTGGAGATGAGCCACACCCGAGAGATAAACTTCACTCTTGCTTGCATTTGGCCATAAACCAGACCAGTCAGAGAACTTATCTATTCCGGCCTTGAGTAGAGTGATCGAAGTCACATTTGCCTCAGAGAAGAGGAGGACGTCATCGGCAAAGAATAGATGCGACAGCTTGGTTGCCTTGCAACGCCAAAAAAACTTGTACCCAGGACACTCTGTCTGTGCTTTTAGAATACCAGAAAAGATTTCCATGACGAGAGTGAAAAGGTAGGGGGACAATGGGTCCCCTTGGCGTAGGCCCCTATTACTCGGAAAGAAGCCATGAAGTTCTCCGTTGATGGAGACTGAGAATTTAGGAGACCTAACACAAGTCATAACCAGATCGGTAAAAACCACCGGAAATCCAAAAGATCGCAAGACCAATTCCAGGAAGTCCCAATCAACCGTGTCATATGCCTTCCGAAAGTCAACTTTTATAGCGCACTTAGGGAGATAAGGTTGACGGTGAAAGCCACTAAAGAGCTCCTGTGCCAGCAAGATGTTGTCGGTAATACGACGTCCCTTAACAAATGCATTCTGGGGGGAACTTATAAGCTTCGGGAGAACAGAGGCAAGTCTATTCGCCAATATTTTAGTGATGCATTTGTAGATAGTATTACAACAAGAAATAGGTCTAAAATCACCCATAGAAGAAGCATTAGGCACCTTCGGCACAAGTGAGATAATGGTGTTATTCACCTCCTTCAGAAGGAAACCAGAGGTGAAGAAGTCCCTCACCGCAGCCGTAACTGAGGGACCAATAATTTCCCAAGAAGCTTTGAAGAATTCAGCATTATAACCATCCGGGCCTGGAGCTTTGTTGCTCGGAAGGGAGAAAAAGGTGCTGCGAATCTCGGTGTCTAGGACTGGCCGGGATAGGAAGCTAGCCTGATCAGCATTGAGGCCATTTGCAATACACGCCTGCACCTCCTGGATTGGTGGGAGTTCAGGCCTAGGAGGTGAAGTGAAGAGTTTTTCAAAATAAGAAACAATATGTTGCTGCACCAAAGGAGGATCATTAATCTGATTACCAAAGCTGTCCACCACCGAGAGTATTCTGTTACGGAGATGACGTTTGTTCACGAAATGATGAAAATATTTAGTGTTCTGGTCTCCCTCCTTTAACCAACGAATACGAGACTTCTGTTTGTAGAAGGCTTCTTCATTAAGCCTGAGCTCAGCAAAGATACTTCTCTGCGTTTTTCTCGGTCAGCAAGGGTCTGGTTTAGTGGATCTGCGACTAAGGCATCCTGGATATCCGTTAACACTATTCTAGCTTCCGATGTTCGCTTAGAAATATCGGAGAAGGACTCCTTATTCAGCTGTTTAAGGTGCCCTTTTAGGACTCTGAGCTTCCTGCAAACCGAGAACATAGGTGTACCATCAATAGGCATGTTCCAAACCTGAGCAACCAGCTGCAGAAAGGAGGGATTAGACATCCAAAAGTTAAAGAATTTAAAGGGTTTTTTGGACACCGAAGGGGCCATCACCCTGATAATCATAGGGGTATGATCAGATATTCCAGGAGCCAAAAAAACTGCTTCGAAAAAGAGAAGTCCCTCATCCACCGGTCATTGATGAGCACACGGTCAATCTTTCTTTGCTTCCTCAAGGCACCCGAGAATGTGGACCAAGTGAACCTATGGCCAGTGTATCTTAGGTCATCCAGGCCTACCCTACCCAAGAACTGACCAAATTCATCAAAAGATGGGATCCACGCATTAGAACTTCCCAATCTATCCGAAGAATCTCTAATGGCATTGAAATCACCAGCAACAATCCAAGGCATATCAGTAATAGAGCTGCTAATGTGCTCCAGATCATTCCAAAGAGAGCGTCTAGAAACAAAAGTGTGGCCGGCATAAACAAACGAAATAAGACAGACCTTGCCGAGGGACAAAAAACGAAGCTGGGCATGTATGAACTGCTCAGAAGAGGAAAGAACAGCAAGGTCAATACTCTGAGGGTCCCAACCAACCCATATACGACCCCTATCAGCGGCTGAGTAATTTGCATGCCACTTCCAATTCGGGAATAAGCCAGTAGACAACTTGGAAAATAAAGGCTCAGGGACTTTGGTTTCCAAAATACCAATGCAGGAGAGATGGTTACTTCTAACCAGATTCCTTATTTCAGCCTGCTTAAGGGGGTGGCCAAGTCCCCTAATATTCCATACACCAAAAAACATAAGCAAAAGAGAGAGCAGTTACCTCTTCTTGCGCCCTCTTCGTTTTTTCTTAGAGGAGGGCTGGGCCTTGGCAGCAGAGCTTGGATTACCATCAGAATTTAGTATAGATTGAGTCTGATCCATCATTTGGATAGGTTGGACCACCTGTTTCCCGGGAGCAGGAGTGAAACCTTGCAGGGGCAGCCCCTTACTGCGAGTATTAGGCACGGCAGTAGGGGGGGAATGTTCCTCATCAGCCTCACTGCCAATGTTACTGACAGACTCAATCGTGTCTTCCTCAGACCCAGCGGATGCATTAGGGGTATCCTGGGCGACATATACATCATAGAGGCCAGGTTGATCTATATCATCACCTGTGGAAGTTGGATCATTCTGGATAGGAGGAACAGAGCTGGTTTCTCCCAGGGCTGCTGCTTTGGAAGTATTACTAGTACGCGAATTAGCACCTCTATTAACCACCTTCCAAACATTCAGAGAAGTTTTTGTAACAACATGGTTATCAACCCGAGTGGCCGACTGCTGAACAGCTGTATTCAGGGGTGTTTCCTTCATAACCTGAGTGTCTTCAGGCGGGGTATCAGTGGTCTCAGGACACTTATGGCCAAAGATTCCACAGCTCATACACGAAATGGGCTTCCACTCATATTCTACCTCCACAGACCGAGAGTCCTCATCATCCAGCAGAACATTGATAGAACTGCAGAGGGGTTGATTAGCTTTTAACTCAACGCAAACCCGAGCAAAAGATAACATCGTCTTCTTCTCAGTTCGCGAGTCAACATGAATGGGCTTGCCAATGGCGCTGGCTAAGGAGCTGATGCCCTGTGCCGTCCATAAGGAAAGAGGAACAGACCGTAATCTGATCCAAACTGGAAGAGATTCGTGCTCACCCCGCTTAAGATCTATCTTGGGGTGCCATTGCTGCAGGATTAAGGGTACCCTTGCTATAGTTATAGGGCCATTTTCAAGAATTTTCCTCCGCACGGACGCATCCGGAATATGGAAGAAGTAGAATCCATCGTCATTAGCCATGACTTCACAGAGATGTGTTCCCCACACCCTTTTAGCAACACCTTCTGTCAATTTGAATGGAAGCCGTCGCCCCACAAAGTATCCTACCAAGCATTCCTTCCATTTTGGATCACAGGCCTCAAGAATCTCAGGCGTGATTCTAACAACAACCTTGCCATCAATGATAGTAGGTGGGATATAAGTGAGATCATACCCTTTCTCAGACAGTTTAGCTACAGACGCCCATGACCTTGGCTGAGATGCTTCCCTAGCCGGCCTGAGTGGGGGTCTGGACAGATTCCTTCCCCGGCTTCGACTTCTCCTTGATGAACGAGCAGTAGGAGAACGTCTGTTAGCATTTGCAGAAGTTCCAGCAGCCATGTGTGCTGCTGACTTGGCAATCAACTTCCCCTTCGAGGGGTGGGCGACAGGGTCAGAGGATGTGCCAGTTCCATGAATGGTATTCGAATTGGCAGGGTGCCCGAAGTTCACTCTGTTCTGTTTATCATTGCCCGTAGCCAGGTTAGGCTTCAACGGGACCAATAATTCCTGTGTATCAGCTCGCTCAGCCATGGGAGTCTCAAGTTCACGCAGACATCACGCGGAGAGAAGACAGCCACAAAACCAAGCAACCAACCAATTACAGGCTCAGGCACAGCAGAACCAACCAGGTAACAGATTCAAATCAACCCCAATAACCAAAAGCAGATCGAACTTACTCAGATCTGCCACAGATTTCTGGAGAGGGGTTCCACGGAGATTGCGCCACAGAGAAGGATGAGGATGGGGTGGCGACCCCAGCCGCCAAGAATCGCGGGAAACGGACGGCCGAATTGCCAGCAATCGACGAAGGAACCCGTCGGTGTACAGTAGCCCGAGAAGGGCTATCGGGAGTTCATTTTGGGAGAAAACCGTGAACAGTAGAAGATGTGGTGATTAGCTTTTTTGAAATTCTAGATTTTGTGGTTACTTTTCACGGACGTTGTATAGAATAATATAGATCAATGCTAATTGAAGAAGATCAAAGTAGGCAAAGTGGATATCAAGTCAAAAATAATTTATGTTTACCTCATTTGAACAGGTAGATATATCAATCACATAATTTTTTGAACACACCAGTCCACAAAAGTACGAGGGTTGCAAGTTAGAAGCAGATCTGTGGCCCAACGTCTGTTGGATCTAACACCGAGGTTTACATTTGTATCTGTCGGGTCTTGTTACTAACAGATGGTAAAGTGTTGTCAGCTGCAAAATACCATCAAGCAGTTTAACCTGGTGTAGATCCAGGCTGACTGTATAGAGCCATATGTAATGCTGAATGGCGAATTTATTTCCAAATGCGGAGGCGTTCGCCTTGTCAACCATCGAGTCTGAGCACAGCCTGATACTTCTCTCTTTAAACCCAACTCGGGTCTCCAAAAGGAAATTTTTCCGATTCGAAGCATACTGGCTTGAGTCCCTAGAATGTTTGGAAGTGGTTAAAAGCGCCTGGAATGATATGGATAGTCCTATTTGTCGGTTCTCCAAACTTTTATTGGCATTTTTACAATGCAAACATCCATTCTCGATTAAATGCTTTCTGTATTGAGAAAGCTCTTACTTGGAAAATCCTTTTGCTATCAATAGTCATATTGTTGTGGAACATGGGACGATCTAACAAGAAGATGCTCAGCTAGAAAAGACAATTACAGGCACTGAAAGGTTATCCGTAGGCAGAGTTATCATCTTTCCATTTGGGTCGTGCCTTTTGGACAGTAGTTATTCCTCAATCATGCCACTTCAATCTGTCCTTTGATCTGCATTTGGAGTGGCTGCAAACTAAATATGTTATTCTCCAAACGCGTACGCTTCCCCATAATCACAAATGACAATTAAGACACAATTAGCCTCTTTTGAAGTGAGAGAATTCTCAGACCTTAAAGAAGATCTTCATAGGTATCCTCCATCTTCCGGCAAAATAAAGTACGAGAATCGTTTTCGGAAAGGAAAACATGCTCAAAGTCGAGGGCCCACTCAATCATAGAGAAAGAAGGTTATTCTCCAAAAGCCTACACTTCCCCAAAATCACAAATGGCGATCCTTTGCATCTTCTTAAGATATAATTAGCATCTTTTGAAGTGGGAGAATTCTCGGACCTTAAAGAAGATCTTCATAGGTATCCTCCATCTTCTGGCAAAATAAAGTGCGAGAATCAGTATCGGAAAGGAAAACATGCTCGAAGTCAAGGGCCCACTCAATTCTAGAGAAAGAAGCTCTGAGAGAGAATATTTCTATTGCAAGTGTTGGATGGTAAGAGCTCCCCTATTTATACAAGAGGCCTCTCAATAATTACCGTTAATTGACTTTAGATCTAATGATGGAGATTGCATCCCTTATCTACCAACTACCGACATTCAAGATAAGAATGCTCTAGAACACGGTACATTTACCATATCACCTGTACCTAGGAATATTCTAGATGACCAAAGAAGACCCAGAGGCCTCGGCTACTGCTCGCTAGGTGGCCCTTATCCATTGATACTTTATCGTGCATCTATAGACTCAACCACGATGTGATGACGAATGCAAAGGGTATCATATTCACTAATATAATAAATGAGACCTGGTAGGAGTTGAGCATCTATAATGTGACATCAAATTGACTGCCAATCCTCTACTAATCTCAAATTCTAACATGCAAGTCGGACGCTAATTTAGACCATGCACAACCTTTGTCATCGAGTCTCAAACGCATATAAAGCATGGTGGGGTCAAACGAGGGATCAACAGGGAGTGTCAAATTAATTCTTAAGGACCTATCATGAGATTGAGAGAAACTATAAATTTACTAATATATAACTAAGAAACTGAGGTTAAACGAAAGATACAACTTGAACTGGTCCATTTTTATTCATTATGAATTACCAATAATACTCCAAGAGGCCATTTTTAAGTAGAGCTCCGAGAGAGGCAACTTGAATTGGCCAGTTCTGTTCATTATGATGTGATTATGAATTAGTGAAGGAACAACGTGACAACAATGACATGTACGCCCGACTATATTTTGATGGAGTGCTGTAGAAAGTACTTGAGATCGACAATCTTTAGCTTTCCCGGAGAAATTATTTAACTTATATGCGTATGTATGGAATTGTGGTTGAATAAATTTTTTAGTATCTACAAAATAACAACAACAACAACAACAACAATAATTATATAATAGTTTTTGTATTTGACAATTAATTGGCCTCCTTGATAAGGAGTCAATTTTATGTATACTACAATACAATAGCTATAATTCCATAGATTTAAGATTTTCTAATTAAGTGGATCGCATATCCATGATCAAATATAATTAAATAATTCATGTACAACGGCTCTAAGATTCTCTTGTTATTTTTTATTGATATTGTATAGCATAATAAAAATCAATGCCAATTTAAGAAGGTGAAAGAAGGCAAAAGGGATGTAATTTTGAAATCATTTATGTTTACCTCATTTGATCTATGTAGAGCCACTCATATAAATGCTTGAATACCACATGCCCATAAAAGCAAGAGGGTTGTGACTTAGAAGCACCATGGAAGAAGCATACATAACTTAAGTCATGCCTTCGAAAATAGGGACATTATTATCATAAATTCGAAAATAAGCCGATTGAATACAAGGTATAGGCATTTGCATTGCTCAAATTCATTTCCAAAGCCGAACTAAATGCACCCATAATTAACTATAGTACGGACTCGAGAACAATGTTTGGCTTGCTAATTTACCTTCGTACGCTTAAGAACATTTTTGAGATAACTCCTCAATGACTGAAACTATCCCCGCGGTAACGAAAAAAAAATCAACAGCAAAGAGAATTAAGGAAAGCAAAGTTGAGATACTATAAGGATGAATTAGGTGATATTCTGACCAAAAAAGAAAAAATTAGGTGATATGAACCGACATGATGACCGGGGTCTCGGAGAGTCAATTACCGCTTTGGGAAGCGTAAAAGATGGAGCGAAGGCATATGACCTTTTTAATCTTATTTCAATATTTTTAACAACAACTTTTTTTCAAAATTAAATTTTGTATTGGCTATAATTCATCACTAACTTATATAACTAACTTTATATTTATGCTGTATACTACTGTGAAAATTAATACAACAATCTCGTACGTCAAATTTGCCCAGAAAAAAAAAAGAGGACTCTTGTGAAAGAAGAGTCCTCCTCCATCAATATCTTGTCTCTTTGATTTTGGTATGTGTTTCTCTTGAAAATTTTTCAAAGAAGTCTCATAAATCGTTATCCAATACTTTTAAATACAGCATTTTCTATGGGAATGAGTAGCATTTTGAATGCAAGTCCGGCAAAAATATTTAACTTCTTTTCAAAACAAAACTTGCATTAGGAGTTCACATTCTTTCTTGTTTAACGTTTATTATTACTCTATGAACGGTGAATTTTATCACATCAACATCTTTTTCTAATATTTTTCTTTTCTGTATGTGGCTGAGATAGCCAAATGTAGCATTCGTTCTTGCGAATCCAAATCTCACAAATCTCTTCGTAGAATACATTGGTGATTAAGGATAACAATCCATCACTTTTTATTTTAGGCTTTCACGGTTTAATTGCATTTTATTGAGTTTCATATCTATCTTTGTTAGGATACACATGAGTTGTGTTAAAAAAGTCCCACATCAAATAATTGAGTTATGTTAGAAAAGTCTTACATCGAAAAATTGATGTAGTATGGAGCACTTTTAATATATCAAAGTTGAGAGAAGTCAATGCAGAAGGATATTTGAATTAAAATGGAGCAAACCTAACATTGAAGCTTACATGTAAGGGGAGATTATTAGAATGCACGTGTGGGTTCTCTTAAAAAAAGTCCACGGAGCAGTTAATATATCTAAATTAAAGAATTGATGTGGTGTGGAATGGTTTAAAAAAGTCAATGGAGCAGTTAATATATCTAAATTAAAGAATTAATATGGTGTAGAATAGTTTTTTTTTTTTTTTGGTATCGAAGGTGTCCGGGCCAGCGTCCGTACGGATCGCGCACCTCGACTAATCCTCCGGGAGGGCTAGCGCAGCATCCCACCGCCACGACCCTCCGCTTAAATCACCGGCACCCAGCGAGGTTCGAACCTAGGACCTCTCGTGAAAGGACCAGAGCGCAAACCAGCTGGGCCACCGATGGATGGTAATATGGTGTAGAATAGTTAATATATCCAAGTTAACCAATAACTCATTAGCTTAAGCTTTTGGCTAAATGTGGAGCGATTAATTTATAGAAGTTGGTCTATAACTCAGACTTAAGCTTTTTGGGTGAATGTGAGTACAACTAGATATGTGACGAGGTATGACTAAGGTAGACTCCGCGCAGCTTGGTATAATGAGCTAAGTTCATTTTTTCTCGCAAATTCATTTGTCAATTCAAAAAATGATAGTTTACTGTTCAGTTACTCTCATGTAGTATTCAAGACTATTTCTAATGTATGTAGATGACCTCATATCAAAGGAAGTGACCAGAATTTTGTTTCAGACTTCATCACCGCCTCTCTAATTGGTTCTCAATTAAAGGACCAGCAGCCACTGAATTTTTTTTTTTTGGGAATTAAAGTCATCCTTATAAAGACCGGCTTGCTTCTTTCTCAACATAAATACATAAGCGAGTTACTTGAATGCTTCAAATGGGAGACGCAAAAGAGGTAGAGACGCCACTACCCATGGTCAATCTCTTTCGGTTGATGACAAAGAACAACTAGCTAAGTGCTATAGAATTTCGACATTACTCGCCCAGGACTTGGTTTTGTGGTAAACAAGCTATCTTAAATCATGCATAAGTCAACCACAACCCATTGGACAGCCGCAAAACGGCTCTTACATATCTTAAGGGATCATTATTCCATGGGTTGCACTTGAGACGCAACAAAAAAACTGTGCTTCATGCCTACACGATGTAGATTGGACATGAAACATTGATGATCGCACATCTACTTTGTGTTTTATCATTTATATTGGGCCAATCTTATCTCCTAGAGTTCTCGAAAGTAGTGATCGATTACACTGTCATTACTAAAGCAGAATACCAAGCCTTGCCACAGCCTCGACGAAACTCATTTGGGTAAAATCTTTCTTCAAGAACTTGGCATTGACTCATGGACACAGCACCAAGCTTGTATTGCGACAACATAGGCACCATGTATGTTTGTGCAAATCCTATCTTCCATTCTCAAATGAAACACATTGAGATAGATTGCCATTTCGTTCGGGAACTTGTTGAAGCCAGCAAGATGTGAGTGTCCATATTTCAACCCATGGCCAACTTGCTGACATTCTCACAAAACTATTATCAAGGCTACGAACAATACAATTACAAGACAAGATGGACGTTGTGCGATGTGCAAGAGCATGTAAGATATGAAATCTTTTTGATATCTTTTTCTTAAATTTCAAATTAGCTTATCAACTACAGATGAGTTGGCATTCCTTGATTTTTGCAACTATAGATGAGTTGGCATTGTTGATTTTTGCTCTGCCAAATTTTATATTTTTCTTCTCAGGTATACAATCTGTAAATGAATAGTAATGAAAGTCATTCACAAACATTGAGCCTTTATACTATGCACAGCTCTAGTCGACCTGGATGAGCAGACACTGCCAAGAAAGGAGAAGTTTCTCACATCTTCTCTCTGTCCTCACTAGATCTCAAGAGGCTGTGCTGAAGCCTCCATGCAGCTCATTTGCTTTGATGAAGTAGAAAGACTAATGCAGCTTCCAAGGCTCTCACCTGGGTTTTGGTATACCTATTGAGCGGCCCTCTCCTGTCATTTGGCCAGAACTCGACTTAGTTATCTTTTTCAGCTAAGCGGCCACATACTACACTGAATTCCAGTATGAGATGCAAAGGTCTTAAGTCCTCATAGCAGGCGATCACTAGTTTCACTTCTCATAACAATTTGAAACTCAAAATTGACGTGTGCAAGATTCTGTTAAATGCCATATTCCTTTAGCAGCAGAAGCTATCCAGCTCGGCCCAGCAAAAGAGTGAACTACGGTTTAAGTAAATCTCTTTGCTACTTGATATTTAGTGTCGTTAGCTTTTTATTTCTCAGGCAAGAGGAAGCTTTGTTTCCACTTGAGCACATGTTTATGAATGAAAAAGAAACCGACAGATTCACGGGTCAATGAAAGGACTTGATTGGACTAATTTGATAGTTATTAGGTCTTGATTGCACTTTTTTGAATTCTTATTACTTAATTGCACTTCTGTGACAAGTTTTAAGATTTAATTGTATTTTTTGAAAACTTTAGGACTAAATTGCATTTTCAGGATAAGTTTAGGGCTTTCAATGCACTTATCCCTTGTCATAAAAGGCAAAGCTCTCCAT
Organism: Psidium friedrichsthalianum; assembly: GCA_019149425.1. Taxonomy (NCBI): domain Eukaryota; kingdom Viridiplantae; phylum Streptophyta; class Magnoliopsida; order Myrtales; family Myrtaceae; genus Psidium; species Psidium friedrichsthalianum. The sequence continues at coordinate 30,563 of JAGVVM010000515.1, read as the reverse complement.
CCGCGACCAAGACTTGTGAACCAGCAGCTCTTGCACTTGCAGGAATGCAACGACGATCCAGACGTGCGCACTTCGTTATCATTATCTGGAAAAAGAAACAAACTTTTTCGTATTTCTCCATTTTCTCTCGCTTTCCATTGAGACCACCTCACCATTGCTCTCTTGTAAGTCTAGCTTGGTTAGAAAAATTTTCGGTGGATCACTCCCTCTCATCCTTACAAAGCTTAAACTGTTAGATGAATACATGACTTAATATTTAATTATTCTGTCACCCCCCCCCATGCTTACAAAGTTTAAGCTATTAGATGAATATATAGTTATTATTTAATTATTCTATCACTCTCCCTCATGCTTAGCTTAAGCATAAAATTTTAATTAGGAGGTAAATGGAGCCTGTAAAGATTTGAATTCAATACCTCTAGCTTTGATACCATGTGAAATTTTGTAATATCATTGTCGATTGTTCTTATAGCTTAAGCTGATAGATGAATGTGTGGTTTAATATTTAAATATCCTATCATGGACAAGGACATTAACCGAGAAAATTTGGGGGTTCAATTGCACCAATCAAAAGGACTCGACTGCAAAGAAAAATGCAAGTCAAAGGACTAGTTGATTTTCCCTTCATCATGGCCGGCGTGAGAGTTTTTTATGATCATCGACCCTCATCAGTACTTCGCTTCCACTGATGTCATTTGTCTTCAACATCATGAAGAGAACTAAGACTAGGAGAAAAATATAAAAGTTTTGAAACCCGAAACAAAAGGAAGTTCGGGGATTATTGTCGAGTATTTTTCTCGCATAACACAATAAAGAGGTGCAGAGTAATGATGATCGAAATAAAATGCTGGAAGAATTCAGTACAACTGATTTGCAACCTTTTGTTCTTCCATCATTTCACAATCTTATCTGCATTATATGAATCTCTCGCTTTTTTGAAGAGTCATGGAGTTGGATGGGGTCTTAATTCTGTGTAACATACCAAGGCCGAGCGTGGCAGCAGCTAAGATGAGTTTGAGCTTCTAGTTGACAAGCTGAGCTCTTTGCTGAAGCCGGAGAGGACTTTGTGGATTTCCGTTTGCAATGTCTGGCTTTGCCAGTTGGAAGTATTATGAGTCTTGTCGCTAAACAGGCATGGCGGGTGGCTTTGCTGCCTTTAGGCGAGTGTCAGCAACCCATACATTAAACCTAGAGAGAGATGCTCTGTTAAATCCCAAAGCGCTGAGCTCCAGTTCAGATGTTCTGCACTCATTGTTGCCCGAAGCTCCGCCTTTAGCGCCGATTAACTTCTACACTTGTCCTTTGTTTTTTTTTTTTTCCCTACAGTAGATACAGTCCAGGCAATTCATGCCGTAGCTGTCTGACGGATTCCTCTTCTAGTATTCTACGAGTTGTCCTGGTTGCAACCATGCGATGAGCAACAAATAGTCATGGGTCACGACCGCTGCCGATGCTGCATCCTCGGCTAATGTAGCCTGTGGGGAGGGTGGTTATGTGAGAAGGCGTGGTCACGTACATGGTGATGGACGATCTGGTTGTGAAGCCCATGTCCACCATCTCTTCCATTAACTCCTCAACAGGTTCAATGTGCACGAAATTGGGGATCTCAAAGAGAAGTTCGACTTTGGCTTGGATGAGGTAAGGGCCGCAAAAGTTGAAACCTCTTGCAAACACTTTGAGTCTCTATATTACTAGTCGTTGCGCCAATAGGCATGTGGCCTTGATGGTAAAGAGATTGGGGGATGGGGAAGTTAGTATCACAGGCGCGGGGTTTGAATATTGCGCTCTTAGTAAAAAGTCATAAAAATGAGAGTTAAAGATAGGACATATAAAAATAAAGTATTATTGTTCTTTAGAACCTGTTGCCCACATTGATTCTTCAACTTTATTTGACCAGGAGTCTTTGACAAGGGGACAGATTTCTGATCAAGTTCTGATTATGTGAGCTACTGAAAAAGTACTATTATGTGAGCTACTGGCAAATAAAGCAGCCGCCGGGCCGCTGTCCTTTCTTAAGTATCCCTTTTTTAACTTGTCTTGTGCTATGTGATTGTTGCCGGGGCCAAAAAGCTGTCCAATGCTTCGTTGCACTCCAAAACGGTTCTCAGAGACATATTCAGCGAGAGGAAACATCAGTGAAACGCTACTCTTCATCTTCAGGAGTTATTCTCTCTTATGTATTGGCTCGCGGGGGTAGTTTATTTCTGCGACTTTGTAAGACGCTGTTGAAGCTATTTAATCCCTATTGAGAAATTAGTCTTTGTTTGCTATGTATTAGTTTACTCAGAAGTTAGTTTCCGAGTGATGATTGGTCTGTGGTGGTGTGTGAGACGTAAGTTGCCTCTAATGTACATATGCTTGTCAAGTTGCAATATTGTGTTTATGTGAATAGATCCGTCGGTTTAAAATTGATATATCTACTATGATCTGCCATCCAAAGGAAAACCAAAACATGTGCGAGATAAGTGCGACAATTACATGATTAATAAATAATTATAGGGTAGCATTCAAATTGCTCAGTTATCACTGCATTTGCTCTAGAGAAGCTAGGGCCTGTAAAACAAGGGAGTGACTGTAGCAACATCGTTTTGGCCATTCTTGCCAAGGAAGACATCGGTTAGAACTGTCCTGGACTGTAATGATGCCTCCAGCAGCAATTTTCCCTGCCAAAGGAGCCACCAAAGGGTTAACACAATGTTAACTGTCGCCTACCAAACAGACTGTAGATTCTGAAAACGATTTTAAAGGAATTATGACGTCTGAATTTGTTTCAATGCTCTTTAGTCTAGCTGTGAGGATGAAACGAAAAGCCGTACATGTGGTGAAAGGCGAAAAGCGCACGACACAAAGAACTAGCCGGAAAACAAATGCAGTTGGATTTGGCTTTACCTCGTCCACCCCAAAATCAACAAACTTGTGCTTAAGCATCACAGCCTTGTCCTTCAACATGGCGATGCACGAGCCAATAGTCATTGGCTTCACCACTAGATCGTCCATCACCACATACTTCACCAGCTCTTTCACGTAACCAGTCTCCCCGGTTGGCACTTCAACGAAATCCACTCCAGGACATCTCAGAGAAGAGTCGTCAGTGACCTTTCTACCGCACTTGTGAGTACAAGGCTTAGTCGGGCACATGAAGCAGGGGGATTTGTGTGATGAAGATGATGAATCGCTAGGCAATGAAAGAGTAAACAGGAGTGCGATCTTTGGACCACGGTAGGGGAACCTGGGCTTCAAGAGGTTCTGCTTGTGGCAGGGCTTCATGAAGTACACATCCTCCAAGTCCTCGATGCTCTGGTAAAGATTGCCTAAGCTGCCGTCCATGGAGTCAGCTTTCCCGGCTTTTATATGCACGAGGTTCACGATCGGCAAGGCTAGGACGTGGAAGAGGAAGTCCACAAAGTCTTTTCCTGCTTCCGCAAAAACCACTCTCTGCTTGCTCGTCGACCACGATCTTCAACTGCAACTTTGGTGTTGACTCCATTATCTTCTTTTGGTGAGCAGTCTCTTAAGTTTCTTTGTGACTGATCAATAGGTGCTGTAGGTAAGTGAAGTATATATAAGGGCTTCGGAGTTACAACTCATTGAAACATCCATAGATAGGAAGTCTAAGGGGCTTGGATGAAGGCAATGAGACAGTGAAGAGCGCGTGCATTGTTTGGCCTTATCATCTCGGAAAAAGAGAAATCAATTGATGGAATTACGATGATTCTTCATAATTAAATTTTAAAAAAATTCATATAAATAGAGAGTTATAAGTTACGCTGCCGTTCCATGGAACGAAACTACCGCCAAGTGAAGCGGACAACAGGAGACTACGAAAAACAGTCCAGAACTCCGCCAAAAGCTGACAAGTTCTTTTGGTTTGTTTCTTAAAATCCCGCATTTCCAGACTGTACCCCAATAAATCCCAAGAATCTCTCCAAGAATAAAACCTCTCTCGCCAAACCCAGACGAAGAAGCTACTATAAAATTATTGAAAATTCGACTGCCAGCAGATTTCTTCTATGTTGCAGTTAATGTGCAGAGTCTCCATCTGGGCCTCCTGCCAATTTCCAAGTATTTACTGCACTTGTAAAAGCTCACGATAGGATTATGGCACTCGATCTTCCTCACGGTGGACATCTTTCTCATGGCTACCAGGCGCTCAATGTTTGCAAGCTAGAGCTTTTTACTTTTTTTTTTTATATCATTCTTTGCCAGAAGACTTAAATGATCACTATGAGTCAAACTCAATAGAATTTGATCAATCTTTTGTTGCTTCCCTAGAGATGGCGTACATCATAATTCATGGCAATTACTGACATAATGCAGTTGTGTCCAGTGATTGTCCATCGGAGAGCCTTATTTCAGGGTGTTTCAGTGGTCAGATTTTCTTGCTTTAAAGGATTTCTGCCTCCTGGTCAATCCCAAGTAGTAAAATGGGCAGCATCAATCGCAGAAGAGGTCTATTCTTTTCATTGCTTAGCTCAAATTTAACGGAATTGGAATGAGAGAGTCAGACTTTTTCAGCAGAGAAATATTGTCATTGCAAGTCCTAAGGCTCTAAAAAATGAGCAATTCCTTTTGTTATTTTTCTCTGCTGAAGCGAACACACATCATCTGGTTTGTAAATCTTGTTATGGGTTATTTTCTGACCATTTCACAAGTTCTTTTGATTTCTTGTTTAATTTAGGGAAACATCCATCGATCCTTGGGTTCATGTTCTTGAAGCTTGTTCGCTCATCGTCTCCATGTTTTACGATATATTGCTTGATTTTATAAAAAAAAAATATTAGTGAGCTATATGAAATGCCTTAAATCCAATACGCATTATTCTGTGTTATTTCGAGTAGAGTTGTGGTTCCTCTGGACTATCAAAGATATAATTCAAGGAAATTATTCTATGAAATTACGGTTATTCTTCATAATCAAACGAAAAAAAAGTCATGTAAATAGAGAGCTATAAGTTAACGCTGCCGTTTCATGGAACGAAACTCTTGCCGAGTGGAGTGGAGGACAGTAGACTAGGAAAAAACACTTTAGAACTCCGCCAAAAGCTGACAATTTATTTTCATTTGTTTCTAAAGATCCGGCCTTTCCAGACTCTATCCCAAGAATCTCTCCAAGAAAAAAAAAAAATCTCTCTCTCTCTCTCTCTCGCGCGCGCGCCAAACACTTCTGCACCAACCAACAACTACAGAAGATCTAATTCTTCAGCTTTGAGATGTAACCATGTCTGATGCCCCCCTCAGCAAAATGTCCCCCCTGCTTTACAGTATGAGTACGATGGGTTGTTGGCCAGCTGCGTCATCCTCGTCTGAGGCATCTGGCTGCCGAGGCCCGAGGGTGGTTATGTGAAAGGTGTCGTGACATACATAGTAATGGATGACTTGGACGTGAAGCCTATGTCCACCATTTCTTGTGTTACCACCATCAACAAGTTCAATGTGCAGGAAATTGGGATCTTGACGAGAAGATGATAAATTTTGGAATGGATGAGGTAAGGCCTGCAACCCCTTTCTGATATTCTATGTACATTTGTTCGTTTCTAGGCTTGGAATTACTAGTTGCTTTTACATAATGTTCCATGACATACTAAATTTCTCACAAGTGAGACATTTGCTTATCTGCCCGACATGCGTGCATCAAATGCATGATGTAGGTGCTGGAATTATCGCATTCAAGGGTAAAAGAAACAACCCAAGTAATGCCTTACTGTTCTAGACTATAGTTCTTCAAAATATGGAACACTGAGTGGTATTGTTAAGCAACTCTTTGTGCTTTATGTGGAGAAACCCCAACAGATGTGTTGCCCCCATCAGATTTCTCTTTTGGCGTTGGAATTTATAAAAAAAACCTAAACCTTTGTTCCTAAAGATTATGTAAAATTTTCAAAAGCTTAATGGAAATTAAGTATTGGTATTTTAGTCTTTCTTGGTTTTCCCGGAGGAAATTATCAGACTTAAAGGTTGAATTTTTTGTTCATGTAGTGTTGCCCATTTGAAAGAACAAAGCTAGAATTTTCCCAATGCGTGTTGGACACATTCGAAAGAGAGAGAATCCTAGGAAGTAGGATAAGTAGGATCTGCCCATGTGGAGCTAAAATCATGGACAGTCCCTGAACACTGTGTCGATAGGCGACTGTCTCGCCAGAAGCACAATGAATCCCGACCAAGTTTGCATTTGCCTCTCTCTCTCTCTCTCTCTCTCTCTCTCTCTCTCTCTCTCTCTCTCTCTCTCTCTCTCTCTCAACTAGTATGCGTTTGTGTCTCTGTGGGTAGAAGAATTTCACTTGGAGCTACAATCAGCCCGACCAAACGTTGTGTAACGGCTAGTTTTAACCGTTGAGCTATTCAAGAACGTTTTCCGTATTTCCTTCCAAAAATAATCCTATTTTTGGGAACCCTCCGTGTTATGTATATAGGGATCATCCTTTTCGGCCATTAATCAATCCTCCTACCTTCTTATTTTCATCATTTAACAGTTTCCATTCATCCTTACATATCGCTAGTTCAAAACATGAGTCTAAACCAATACCCCTTATCCTACACCGTCGTCAGCTCCACAACCTCCTTAATGCTTGGCTATACCAAGTTCTCCCTCACTCCCTGTGTCTCTCTGCATAATAGTATGTAATGGTAAACAAGATTTTTTTTTTTTTTTGTTTTTAACTTTGGTAGATGTAGGACTGATAAGCAAATCAGTAATGTAGGTAAACAAGCTAAAGATCTCCAACACGCATGATAAGGTCCTGACGGCTATCCTCAACATGCATTATACACCCCGTTAGTTGTGGACCGAAAAATGATTAGATGCTGAGGATCACCGTTAGGATCTCATCATGTGTGTTGGAGACCTTCAGCTTATTTACGTATATTATTGATCCGCTCATCAGTCCAACATCTAGTTGAGTTAAAAAGAAAAGTAAGAAAATCTTGTTTACTATTACATACTATAATGCATAGAGAGATGGGCAGAGAGGGACGACTTACTATAGCCAAGCTGCAACGAGGTTGTGGAACTGGCGATGGTGTAGGATAAGGAGTAGTGGTTTAGACCCATGTTTTAGAACCGATGCTATGTAAGGATGGATGAAGACTATTAAATGATGGAAAATAAGAAGGGATGAGGATTGATTAATGGCCGACAAGGAGGGTCCCTATATATAATACAGAGGGTTCCTAAAAATAGGATTATTATCCGTGGGAACGTGGAAAATGTTCTTAAATAGTTCAATGGTTAAAACTAGCCGTTTACACAACATTTGGTCAAGTTGATTTTAGCTTCGCGTGAAACACTCTCACCACAAAGGCACGAACACTTACTTGTTCATAGAGAGAGAGAGAGGAAACTCATTCTTGGTTGAGATTCGCTGCATCTCTAGCGAGAAAATCGTCCACCCACATAGTGTTCATGGTTTGTGTTGCAGTTTTGGAGTTAGGAATTCCTTGTTTAATCCTTCAATTTTGAAGCGATGTTTGGACATTAAATTGCACATGATTTACTCTTTTTGCACTATAACGCACATTACCCATGGTCGGGCCTAAGCCAAGGCCGCTAGCTTTGGGATGATATTGAGATTGGATCCTAATGTTCTCCATAAGATTATGATGTGAAAGTTAGTTTGAACTCAATCTCGAATCTTTTTCAAAATGGGTTTTAAAGGTTAGAACTCTTGCTCAGTAAGATTATCAAAGCAGGGTCATAATTTTTAACTTGAGAAGTAGAAGTGAAAAGGTCTGGCTAATCCTAGTTATGTAACCTTGTCGCAAGTCTTTCACTTCAATTTCTAAGCCTCTAGGGTATGTAGAATAGGGATAACCCATGATCCATTCGTATGTGCATGTGGATTGTTATTTTTCTCTTCCAGAAAGTAAGCTCTTGAACCCTATCTTATCTTGTTTTACTTTGGGTCGGTCCATGACAAATAGGATTGTGACACGAGTTCTCTAGACAATGGGAACTCTATCTCTAATTCGCGTACACTCCGAAGGTCAAGCTAAAGAGGATGTGGGGCCATTTGGGAATTGGATGCACGGAGTACGTCCATAGCCGCATTGGTCATCCTGTTGCCACTCTTGGCATTGGGTTGCAAATCGAGGTTATGCATGCACTTGCACACTTTCTCGGCCCGAAGACCGCAACCTTTATTCTAGGTAAGTACGACCCCGATTTGGGAAGGAGTATAGCTTTGTCATCGGAAAAAACCTTTTGACTTGATTTGATCCATCCATGTGTAGACACTGATCTGGTAATCATATTAACTGAATTTTTTTAAAGTTAATGAAGGGAAATTAGAAAGATTTGGAGGGAAAATTGCAAAGTGTGTGTCCTTTCTCCTTCCTCATTGAACATTTTGATGAAAGTGATTCATTTATGAAAGTAGAAGTTTTATTCTATCTTTCTTTGGACTGTGATTTTTCCATTTCCAAAGAATGTAATCCACCCATAGCATGAATAGTAAGACAAGTCTTTGGTGGAATGAATTTCATCAATGCTACCCTCGCTAAAACTTCATGTCATTAACTCGGTTTAAACGAAATGAGGATAGACTTTTCATGCTTCAACAACTGAACTCTTGCAAGTATGTTTTCTCACATATGTTAAGTTTGGTACCAAGTTGATTATACCTTGGATAAGTCAAGTTGAAAATCCAATTGCAAAGTTTCAAGAATTACAAAAGGACATTAAGGGCTTATCTTATTTTAAATGGATCAAATTTTAGAAACTCGAGTCTTAAGGTTTTCTTATGGCAGCTATATGGTTCTAAATCTCTGAGGCTCATCTCTATCATGGTGAGCGCGAACCCATACCTTATTTTGCCGAGCCATTTAGATCAAACTTGTCCACGAGTCAGACAAATGCTCTCTACCCGCGTCATCTCGTCTTTCACTTGCTCATGAACTCGCTGCTTAGCCAGAAGCGACGAAAGGGGGGCTGAGAAGGCCGACGGACTACATGAGGAGGAAGCTGTCTACGAAGCTTTTGCATAGGGATTATGAACAGGTCCTTACCTTGGTTTAGCCATTCCATTGATGGTTTTAAGTCGAGTCGTTTCGTTTTCGTTAAGTCGAATTGAAAGGTAAGTTTTGTTGGTGATAAATGGAAAGGGGGAGTGGCTCCATCCTTCTCTTGAACTTTTAGGCTAATTAAGGCGAGCACCCATCCGTACTTCGGTGTTCCTCAAGTCGTAGTCGTTCCTCATGCATTTGAAACCTCTTGAGCTCGACTTGGATCATTGGTTGTCCTTCTCGGTCAAATCCCACGTCTTCGCATTTGCCTTCATGGGCACCGACCTCTCTCTTCCACCACACTCACAAGATCTTAAATCCTCGATTCATACATAGATATTGATATGACTCCTCCTGGCTCTTGCGTGCCGTGCACAAACTCGTTCTCTGTTAGCCATTGAAACAGCTGCCTCCATTGCCTATCCAATGCCCACCAACGTTCCCCTAAGAAAAGGGGATTGGACGATGACCGATATTTGGCGGAGCTGGCATTGGCATCATCCGCGGATAATTGGGTGAATCTCCATAGCAGCGGTCATATCCTCTATAGTTTTGTAATTTGCTAGCATCATTTTGATATCACTTGCTTCGGAAACCAAAGTTCCGTAGCTGTAGTGTTGGGAAAAAAGAAGGAAACGAAGACATTCCCACTTGCGGTTCGATTTGCGTGCATGATTGATCGATAGCATCTTGAGAGTCATACAGAAGCTTCTGAGCTTGCTTCATGGATGTGGAGCAACAAACTGGAATCATCGTGACTGAAATACATGGAAAAAATTAAATCAAGAAGATGGTTGCCAATGTCTCGAACATTGTTTCAGACGGAGAGATAAGATGGACGCAAATGCTTGCTCTTCGTGTTGTTGTTTGATTTTCATTTCATTCCACGTCCAAATAATTTGGACAAATCGTCTCCTCTTCCCCCCTACCCTTTTTTTTTTTTTCTTCTTCTTCTAATGAAAGACGCACGCAGGAGACGACTGCGGACCAGACCCAAAACAAAAAAAGAAAAAGAAAATACGGCACAACGAGCCTATACAGCGTACGGACCGGCTCGCCAGCCTGGTCCGGCAAGTCAAGCAAAACAGAGAGAGGCTCAGCCGAGGCTTGCCTGGTCCCAGACGAGTGCGGCGCCGGTCGTGGCTCCATGGAAACATCCAGAAGGTTGTCACGGACAAGGATGCGCCGGCGACGGCGCTATTGCGGGGCTTTGGGAATTGAAGAAGTTGGAGGCAGAGCAGAAGGAAGTTGAAAACGTCTTCCTGGGTCTAGGAGAGCGAGTCATCTTTTTTTTTACGCTCTTAGTGGAAAAGGCATGATCCGGGGTTGGTCCGAGCTCTCTTGGGAATTCAGGGGCCAGACCGGTGGTCTCATTTCTCATTTCAAGGAACCGTGATCGGACCAGAGTCCCTGGAACCGGGACGGACAGAGGAACGATGAACATTGGTGCGTACCAGTGGAGATGAAAATGCCCATAGTTGAGAACTTCTTATTGTAGTTGAGCCCATCGCCAAAGCTAAGTGTTTCTTAAAGGACGTTTCCATCAGTTCAAGCAGCAAATGCCTCATGTGACTCTCTGACCAAGAAACTGTCGTTCCAAGTTAATCAGCACATTAATGAACAGGGTCTTTGTTTTCTCACAACGCAATCGTCGGGTGAGAGGGTGAGAAGGAGAATGGAGAATGGAGAGTCGGGGACGAGACTGAGAGGGAAGATTAAGGTTTGGTGAGGCCTTTGGGTTTGGACGATGAGATCTGGGAAAGCGTTGACGGCTGAAGTGAGGGGCCTTTTGGCCATATGATTACCTCACGTTCTAGACTGAAAATATGGTCATTATTTTTAGAATTCTTTTTCCTGCGAATTAGGGTTTTGTATTTAAAAAAAAGAAAATAAAAACTAGAAAAAGAATTGTCAGGTTCGGATGGGGGGATCTCGAAATCGGTCCAGTTCTCTTAGAACCGGAACCGGAATCGACTGGATACACAGTTCCACTTAGGAAAACTAGGAATATGACCGGTGCTCTTTTGCAACGGACCAAAACCCAAAAAAAAAAAAACAAAGGTTCGTTCTAGTTCGAGCATCCATTATACTCAGTCCTAAGATAATGTTCAAGTGTTTTTATCCGAATTCACCTTAAATAGGCTAGCCAATAGAAAAAATCTATTATAATATACATCCCATACTTCTTTGTTACCCTCCAACTTGAGATCCAACTTAGGTTCAAGAGGAGTGGGACCCTCGCACTTACTGTCGAGAGGAGTATGAAACCCACGCCCGAACAGGAAATGGATTGAGAAATTTGAATCTCGCATAAAATGTGTACAAAACGTATTAATGGGCTATTTGGATCCGGCCATTATGATCCAACCGACCCGATCCACCCGTTGACAAATCTAACTATATCAAACGAATTATGTTCGGTAATAGAAATTTCGTTATTGTTATCAAAAGTGTTTTTCTACTCAGAAACTAAATAGAAATATATTTGACAGAAATTAATTTTAGCAACAAAATGGTTATACCCTGGAGAAAACATCGGGACCGAACTCATTTTGTTTTCTTTTACAAAATGGATGTCCGGAGAGTCTCCAGAACGTGCGATGTCTAAAGACAAACCCAAGCGGGCCCTTATGTTCTTACTACGCATTGAGAAGCCAAAAAATCTACTTAGCAGATTGAAAAGTTAGTCTTAAAGATTTAGCCAATCTTAAAATTTTTTGACGATTTCAATTGCTTGAAAGAATAAAAATAAAGATGTTCAACGATAATTACAAATTTAGTCGCTACCATTGTTTGAATTCAAAAGTTCATAGAAGGAGAATTCTAATCACGACCAGTTTAGGTTTATTTTTCTTCTCCTCAATTTACTCGAAGAACAGCCCGACCGGGCAATCCGGAGGGCCCGTGCCCCCTCTCAGCGTAATGAATGAAGTCAAGACGCTTCTCCAAAATTCTTGTTCCTCGCCTTTCCCTGTCAGTTCTCGCTTTTCAATTATGCCACCCTCCCTCTCTTCCTCTCTCTTCTGTTGTTGCTGTAAAGATAACCGCAAAAAAACCACCTCCTTTCTGCGCCCCCCGATCATCTTCACCTGTCCCCCTTCGCCTTCTCCAACCCCACCCGCACCCATTGCTCCGCCCCTCTGCTTCGTGCGGTTTCTGCGATCCGGTTTGCCTCGGCGATACAGAATCCCGAGCGACGAAGGTGTGAGGAATCTTGTTTTCGCCCGAGCACATCGGAACATGGAAGCCATAAAGAAGCAAGCCAGCAAGCTGCGAGAGCAAGTCGCAAGCAGCAGCAGGTGATTTCGATTGTTCTTCAGACTGAGCTCCCGTGGGCATTGGTGTTGCTGCTTTGGCGAATTGTTTGATGTTCGAGTTTTTTCATGCGGGTTCTTGCTGTTGTTGTGGTGGTGGTGGTGGTGGTGGTGTTGGGTCCTCTTTTGCTTGGTTAGGTAGTTGTGTCTTAGCTACGTGAATAGTTTGCTGGGGATGAACCGGATTTTACTGTGTTGAGTTGTGGACTTGGAAAGGTGTATTCGTGTTCACTGATTTGTTATGCTGCAGAAATTTGGCTTAGTATGCAATCTAACTGGCATGGAAATGCTAGTTGTGCTTATAAATGGAGGTAATGCAGTTATCTGAAGTTGCTCAACTAGCGTCATCTCCTCCTCGATTATGTTTGAATGTTTTTCAGTGAATATTCACAGCAGCGAACATGTGTCGGTGTCGGTGGGACTATGAATTGATAAAATCTGCTCTAAGAGCCATTAGACTTCGTCTGGGGAGAGAAATTAGTAGTAGGAGAGGCATTAATCATCTCTTTGTCGAGTTAAGTAAAACTAAGATTGTGTCCACAATTGAGGATACCTTCAATAGTGTGTTCTTCTTGTTTGGCAGGCAATATTGAAACAACTGGGGCATTTTGATGCTGTGTGCACTTATGGTGGATGAAGACGAGCTTCGGTGTTACCGGCAACTCCAGAATCTATACAATTCTTAACCAGTGTAGCGAAGTGTAAAATGATCAACTGTCTTTGACGTTCTCGTCTTCCAACGGTGTATTTTCTCTCTAAGAATGGACTTTCAGATGTGATGCAAGCAATATGGAGATGATGAATTTGCTTGAGAAAAGTCTAAAACAGTTATCTTGTGCAGCATCTACAGGGAACATTGTTCGAGGCGCGAAGGTGTAATATCATAAGTTCAAAGCAAATGGAGATAGGTAAAGATAGAATTTTTCTTTTCTCACTCTCCATGCCCTTTCCAGTGCTGACGTCGTATTTTGTTTCTATGTGGTAGTAAGAAAGTTGGCTGATGACTGCTGCAATTATGGAGTTGAGAACCAGGGCTCCAGTTCTGCTCTTGCAAGAGCTTCTCTTTCATTTGGTACTTCGCATAATTCTATGGAAAGCGAGCGAGATAACTTGCTTGGAAACCCTAGGTCATCAGGTAATTCTGTTCAAGTCTTTCAATCTTTTGTGATGATAAATGGTCCTTACACTAATTGCTGCTAGAAAGTCTTAATTGAGATTAGCCAGCTGTTTTAGCAATTTTAGGTTCCATCTAATCATGTTACAGATATTATTAATAGGTTTCCGAGCCTCTACGGGCAGTTATAAATGGAGCTCCTTTGGAAGATGCACGCCACTTGACCGCCGCTATGACAAGCTCCGGCAAGAGTGGAAAACCAGGTAATCATTTAGGTCACATCTTCATCAAGATGGTGTTAGAGGTATATTATGTGTATGGTAAAATTGTTTTTTCTCCTCTCAGGCAGCTGAAGTTCTGAGAAGGCGATCAAGATCTAGAGATTCAGCTCAATCTGCAGAAAGTACCCTGAAGCTTAAAAGGCAGAAGCAAGGTTGACTGAGCTTAAATCAGCTATGATGGCACTTGGGTAGAGAAGCAACTGATGCTATGTCATCCAGTTGAGGATCAACAGCAGCAGATCACTTTCCACCGTCTCCTTAAAATGGTAGTCTGCGTATTTTTAGTGAATCCTATTCTTTTTTTTGTTCTAGAGATTATGATTAGCGGTTTTCTGGTTTGTGCTCTTTACGTGCCTGTTCCCCTATGTCATGATTATGCAGTTCAGTATGTACACTGAATAGTGAAACTCTAAAAGGAGAAAGAGATTGTTTAACAATTGGCAGACAGGATTTTGGTTATATTGGGACTATTTTTAGTATAATGCCATTATCATGTTGCAATTTTCAATGTTTTCACTTATGCCGAAGTGGTTTTATTGGGTTGGCTTCTGGTTTTGTGTTGCGTATTATGGGACTATTTTGGTGTTGATGCACATGACCATGTTGCAATTTCTGTGTTTTCGCTTTTGCCAAACTGGTTTTACTGGGTTGGCTTCCAGTTTTGTGTTGCGCGTATTATTGAAAAAAAATAGCAATGCTGCTTTCCTCCTAATGCGAGTCTACTTCACGGATCCCTTTACGCCATTGCATATCTCTTAATTGTGAGTATGGTAAGCTCAAACAATTTGCTTGCTAACGTCCTGAACATACTTTAGGATTTAGCCAACTTAGATTGCCTGATCAGGGATTTTTCCTGGGTAGTTTTTGTTGTAGAGGTATGAACGGTAGTGACTTTTTATCCTTTAGGTCTAAGTACGTTCCACTAAAATTAGTTGTTTTTATGGGCCATCCTAAATTTCCCAGCTAAATTATGAAGTCGAACAAAATTGTCAACTAAAAAACCTGGAAAATTATGGTGATGACTTTATGCCAATTCTATTCTTTCAGTTAGTGATAGTAAAGTGGCTAGGTAATGTAGCTTTAGGTGCGTTTATTGTATTCAGTTTGATGTATGCTTAGTTTCCACAGTTTATGAAATTACAAATCCTCGGAATTACTGTTACAGCTTCTTTTGGGTACTTGGCATACTCTTCTGTGTTATCATTTGATGAAGATTAAGGTAACACTTATGTCCTATTCAACAAACTATAAAAAATTTGGCCAAAACAAAAAACCAACTATAGTAAGTTAGCAAATCAACCTTAGTAGAGGAATTTCAATGTGTGGCGTATTCTATGGCGGGTAATGCAAATGCAACTTCTTTTAGGTTGCTTGTAAGAGAGCATATTCCCTCTTCCATTTGTTTGCGGTAGTGGTTGAATTGGTATTGAATTTTTTTGCAGGTGGATGCGGAGAGAGATTATCATCGAAGAGTCGTTGCCATCTTAGAGAAGTTACACTCTGAGGTAGGCAGCTCATCATCCTGCTTCCTCATGCTCTCAGAAAACCATCTTTAGACTTCTTCCCAATCCTACATTTAACCAATAAAGTGCTCTCATTCTTTTATGTTATTTCTTAGTATTGTGAGTTGTTGCTGCTCCTATAGCGTGGCTGAATATGTTGTCTCCTGGAGTAGATGATAGAGGGAGAGCAATTAAGTGAGCCTTCAGTGACATCAACGACGATGCAGCCAGATGGGGAAGTTCCCCTTGCTCATGAGGATGCCAAATCAAGTATATCAGATGATCATGGACACATTGATCCGTGCGAGAGCTACTTCATTGCAAAAGTAAGGTCTCCGAGCTCTACAGTTGCTGGAAATTTAGAATATTTTTGCAGATGGGAACAGATTGCCTCGACATCTAAGCTGGATCATTAACCTTTTCAGTTTCTCTTCTCAGTCCTCACATACTTTTGCGAGATCGCATTGTTTTTTCCTTAATGTACCGTCATTTGCGTTTCAGATTCAACTTTGCTTTAACCAGAGTACTTTGTGCTTAATAAGTCCATTGCTGACGCAACTGTTTTTTCTCCGGACTATCTAATTTGAATTTCTCTTTTTACATTTAGCTGCCATTTTTCACTTTATTTTTCTCTTTCTTTGTTTTTCTTTCCAAGCTTATAGCCCAATACTTCATGTTTCAGGCCGTACACCCATTCGATGCTCAGGCAGAAGGAGAGTTGAATCTATCTGTTGATGATTATGTCGTCGTTCGGCAGGTACTTCTCTTTTCGTTGCTGCAACATCTACTTGCTACCAATCAGTAGCTACACCAGAAACAAGTTTGCTCATTTCTGATTGAAATGGTCTTGCCATCTATCGTTTTGGCACTGCGGTTAAATTGGGCGGCATGTTCTTTTTCTCTAACAATCTCAATCCGCCAGTCCCAGTCCTGTCTTTTGTTGTGGATAGGAGGGGAAAAAAAAAAGGCGTTCCCTGTCATAATTTTACTACTCCGTCTCGTTCTTCATTGACGCCCGTCTCTTTTCCGGGGTTTTCACTAGGTCGCTCCCAACGGATGGTCGGAAGGTGAATGCCGTGGAAACGCCGGATGGTTTCCTTCTGCTTACGTAAAACGACAAGAGAGGGTGCCGGCTAAAAAGGTACTGGAAACGACGAGCTCGAGAATCTGATGCAAAAGCAAATCTTGTGAATTAATCTGGAGGAAAATTTCGTCCATGCCGTTTTACTTTGTATCATGCGGTGCCTCATTATTGTCCGACAATAATTTGTTCTTTGTTTTTGTAAATTATTTATTGGTGAATAAATCTGCCCTTCTCCTCGTACCCTGTCTATGCGGAATTATTGAAGGAAAGTAGGTTGCATCCGATAAAACATAACTGGTCAGATTGATTGCTGTAATAATGACGGAACCATATGTTCCTCTCTTGAGAGAATAAGCTTCATCAAATAAAGAAAATTTTGGAAGGTGGTCTTTGCTTTGCAAAAGCGCTTGATTGTTTTGGTGTTGTCTCGTCAAAATAATTGCCGGGCCATCGATGCAGTTGTATTGTAATGGGAATGATCTTGTAATAAAGGATTCAAATTTGTATTGCTAACGTGGACACTGGTCGGTCTATGTGACATAATTGACGCTAACGTAGATATTTTTTAAAACTATTCTAATAATTTTTGACATTTTTTATTTTTTTATTTTTCTTATCTTTCACTTTTTTTTCTTTTTTTCTCTTCGCTTTACTCCTGTGGTCGGTGAGGCTGGCCCTAGCCGCCACAGGCAATGATCATCCTTGCTAGGGAGGGGGCAACTTTGCCAAGCATCACCCGAGTGAGGGTTGGCCTCGCCCTAGCCTAAGCGGTGTGCCAACCCTTGTTGGAGTATGCCCTCCCCTCAGCGAGGAAGACTGTCGCTTGTGGGGGCGAGGGCATAGGAGGAAATTGGGAAAAAAAAAAGATATAAAAAGGAATAATAAAAAAAAATTATTATTATATTATTAAAAAAATATCTACATCAGCATCGGTTGCATTGCGTACTACATGATATGATCAATATTAACATGGATATTTTTTAATACCATTTCAATAATTTTCAATTTTTTTTATTTTTTATTTCTTTTTTCCTTCTCTTTTCCCTTTCTTTCTTCACTTTGCTCCCATGGTCGACGAGGCTAGCCCTCATCGGCATAGGCGACGATCATCCTCGCCGCGGTGAGGACAACCTTGCCGAGTGTCGCCCAAGCAAGAGCTGGCCTCACCCTAGCCTAAGCGATGCGCCAGCCTTGCCAAATTTGGGGAGGCTAACCCTTGTCGAAGTATGCCCTCGTCCCAACAAGGACGACCGTCGTTTGTGGGGGCGAGTGCACAAGAGGAAAGTGGAGGGAAAAAAAAAAGAAAGAAAAGAAAAGGAGAGGAGAGGAATAAAAAGAAATCAAAAATCAAAAAAATATTATAATATTATTAAAAAATATCCATATCAATGTAGGTTGGCCTGTCACGCCCCGAACCCAATCGAGCTCGCGACACCCCTGTTCGTAACGTCGACGAATCCCTTGCGTACGCCTGGCCTACGAGTAGCGACGGCCCAGGATGCTCATCGCGGCCAAGCGACGCTAGCGCAAAACTACACAAACTGAAAACCTGCGGAAGCGTGCCTTCTATACATGCATACATACACAAGGTACGGGGTAGCATGAAAGAACAAGAACACTTTTACAAAAGGTAATACACATCATATATATATATATATATATATAGCGTTAGATACAGACCCTCAAAAGAAAACCTCACTATGGTCATACTATCTACGCTCTCGAAACTAGACCAGATACAGCGAGACTCAGTCCACCTCAAGCTCCTCCTCGGGGTCCTCCTCTGGGTCCTCCTCGGGATCCTCCTCATCCGTGTCCATGGTGTCACCCTCCTCGTGACCATCGATCTCGGAACGTCCTGGGGACGGCATCTCCTGTAGTGGGTCGGGGTCAATCACCTCGCCACCATACTCGGCTGGCTGCAGCAGGATCGGGTCGTCCTCCATGGGGATCGGGGAGTCTCTCTGGGGTCCCTCGAAGCCATACAGGCCCTCTCTAAACCAGGCCTCGTATCTATGGGTATAAGATAAGGTCCACCCTGATCTACTAACACGGTAGTCACATGTCTATGCCACAGAGTGGCGTGCATATCAAAATGGAGGGTGATCTCAGTGTCCATCTGTACTGGCAATCCAAAAAGCATCGGCGGTGCAGCCATCATGGGTGATCTGGATCTGTAAAAGAAGGGCAACCACCGCCCGTGAGTCGAAACTCAATAAGCTCACCACTAATCCTAACGTAGGATAGCGTATACTAGTAGGGTCGGTCCTATCCAGTGGACTAGGTTCGCGGTCCAGGGCTCAGACACTCTCAGTTCCCTCGGTACCAAACCCTCAACACGAAAATAGATATGCAAATGAACAGGCCTCAGTCGGCCATATCGGTTCCCAATGGAACATGCCCGTCTATCACTCCAATTCCCATCAGGGCTCATTCTCAGCCATTTGGCAAATACCACACTGCGTCTCGAACGCCTTACGTTGGCCTCCCTTTTCTCTCCATTTCCCCTCTGGGCACATTCTCATGTCACATCTCTGGTGACTCATGCCATGCTCTCAATGTATGCGGGGCCACATGATTGAAATCAGCACATCAGACATAGAGCATGCATGAAATGGCATATGCGCACAAGTACAGAGCACATCAAGAAATCATCAAATATTCACGTGCTCAACAAGCCAAGCCATATGAGATTCAAAAGACCCCATGCACAATTCCTTAGCCAGACAGGTTCGATAGATTATCACATATTAATTCTCGGGTCAGACCCATAACAATTGGACTCTCATCTTAGCGGATTCGATAATTCGGCCTAAGCCCAAACACCCATGTTAGTCCCCTGGGAGTTAATAACCCACGACTAATGATTTAACGATTTAACAATCCCTCGGGTGTAGTTGAATTAGGCTTAGCTTGGTTTAAGGCCTGATTAGTGGATTCAAGTTCAATTGGGCCTTAAGCCCATTCTTGGGTCCAAGGTTCACAAAGGTAACTAGGTCCACTAAGGTAGGTCGGCCCATTATAGTGTTCTATGCCCATTAGTCAAGTTGGGCCTAATAGGATTCGAGGTTTAGTATAGTGGGTTAGGCCCATTAAACCCAGTTGGGCTTAGCAAGGTAAGTCGGGCCCAAATAGTAACTAGGGCCCATTAACCAGATATAGGCCCATGAATCAATTCTTAGGTCCATTATGTAATTAAGGCCCATTATTATTTAATTTTCGTGTAGGGCCCAAGCCCATTTTCAAAGGTTAGTGAATTAAGCCCAATTTGTCCATTTTAGGCCCATTTAGTCAATCTAGGCCCATATATATTAGTGGGCCTCATAAATTAAGGTGCAAGATCATGAATTGGGCCCATCCACTTCCAATTTTCGTCCATATAGGCCCACCATTGCAAGTTGGGTCCAATTAGTTTAATTTAGGCCCAATTAGTTATGAATTAAGTCCCCAAGGCCCATTAATTAGCTTTGACCCATATTTCCTCACGCCTAGCCCATGAATTTTTGGCCCATCATGAACAATTCTCGGCCCAATTTAATTAACTACAACCCACACCTTAGGCCCATTCACAATTTCATAATCAAGCTAATGCACCATTAAGCCTAAACACACATATTAAGCCATAACCACTAGATTAGCCACTAACATAACCATCCTCACACATATACAACTAGCCTAAGCTAGGATTAGAGGGTTACTTACCTATTAGGACCGAAGGTGGCGACGAGGATGGCGGAGGGCTCCGGCGGACCGTTCGGGCTTCACGGCCGACGGAAGAAGGGCAGCGGTGTTGGCTGGTCCCGGCGGTTCGTGGGGGCTGTCCACGTCCAAAGCAGAAGGTGAGGGACAATAGAGGGGTAAGGGGGCATGGAAAACCAGCCGTGGTGGCCGGACGGTGAGGGAACGGCGGCAACACGGCCGGCGGCCGAGCAAACCGAGAGGGAGAGAGGGACGGTGTCACGGCTTGGTCGGGCTCCAAGGGGTCACACGGCCACGGCAACAAGAAGAAGGAGAGGCTTGAGGACTTACCTAGGTGAGGCAAGACGACGGCGAGGCTGAGAGGTGGCGGAACGGCACGGCAAGGGCGGTGGACGGCGGCTTCACGGGCGACCGGTTTCGGGCGGGCGAGAGGAAGAGGCCGAGAGGGAGGGAGAGACTTCGGGTGAGATGGAGAGGGGGTGACCGAAACAATGAGGGGAAGAGAGAGAATGAGGGATTATGACCAATTAAACAAATGGGTAAATAGTTTATAATGGGTTAGGTAATGGGATTTTTGATGTGAAGTTGTACTTTGACAAGATTGATTGATTTACCTAGGGAATTGAACCATGACTTGATGGATGTGATTGATTGATTGATGTGACATCCGATTGATGTGACATCTGATTTGACTTACCTCGATTTGCGTGCCAAATGCACCGATCGGGTCCCGAGCGCGAACGGATTTTGGACAGGATTTGGTGTCGGTCTATCTATTCTATTCTCAAAAATCCTAATTGGTCTCATTCTAAGGTCTGAGCATTTACCGGGGACATTTCGGTAATTTTCCATTCACGTCTTGCTTCCCGACGTGCACCGGCTGTCTGACCTTCAGTCGACATTTCTGAAACAAGTTTCATTTCTTCATTGCGTTTATCTTACTGATTCGATTGTCCATCGTCGAATTTCATTTTGTGGTCAATTTCATTAAATACCGACCCTGTCTCAGTCTCAGACCAACGGGCGGCTAAATGGGAAAAATTCCCAGGTAGCCTTTTCCCCTTCGGTTGGTCATCCCAGGGTAGCTAATCCTGAGTGAGCGTCGACCAGAGTGTATTAACGAAGCAAGTCCTTCAAAAGAAATCAAAAAAAATTCATATCAATGTCGATTATACCACGTGGCCTACGTCGACGTCGGCAATATCCAATCAAAATAAGTAGGAACGACTGACTTAACTCTCTAGGTCAAAAGATTTAAACACTAAATTGACATAATTAAAATGTTTAAGAGTAAATTGGCACTAATACAATATGTTTAATACTTTTCAGACACTTTTCCCCTTTTGGAAGTTGAATTGCATCGCTTGTTTAGAATTGATAATTTACATAATAGATGTTGCTAATAAACTTAATTTTGTGGGGGAAAAAAAAAGATCACGAGATCTTTCATGCTAAGTTTGGAAGTACGTGGACGACGGGGTAAAAAGTGAATTAGCACAGGCTTAGGGATCCCAATTTTGGCACGCGGACAATCACTATGGAACTCAATTTGTAATTTTGCGTGAACAAATTAGCAAAACATGCCATTAGATAAAAAGTTGAATTAAGTGTGTATATGTATGCCATTAGAATCGTAAAAGGCTCTTATTTTTAGCAAAATTAAATTAATACGTGCAGTGCTCGTTAATCAAGGATATGTCGCCAGCAAGTCTAATTAACAAGCACAGCACGTAGCATAGATCAGCAACACGAGCCTATTTAGCAGTAGTCAATCAAAGGTTGACATGGAGTTTATGCTCTCCACGGCCACCCTCAATTGCCATCCCATATTTTTCTTTTCTGGAGGCGGGAAATACCTTCTATTTATTTTACATTCAAGGAACTTCGAGGTCGAGCGAGCCTCAGATGCAGCTGTTTAAGGGCTTTACTATGCTAATGGCCCAATAGATTCTTGTTTTAGCAAAAAAAAAAAAAGCACTTGAAAATAAAATGTTTGGTACCGTGAAAAATCACAAACTAATGCACCTATAATAAATTTACCTTAAATTATTTTTTTAACTATAAAAATCCCCAAATTGATACATCTATGATAAATTTATCCAAAATTATTTTTAACCACCAAAAACTTCAAATTAGCATATCCATGATAAATTTATCCCAAATTAGTACACATGCGATAAATTTTTCCTTCGATAGTTTTCATTAAATTTGATTAATATTACGAAAAATCTCAAATTGATATACCTGCGAAATCTCAAATATGTGCACTCGATAATTGTCACATGTCATCTAACTTAATAATTGATAATATAATTAAACGAAAACTAATATAGGATAAGTTTATAATAAGTGTATCAGTTTGGGGTAAATTTTGAGATAAATTTATTATAAATTTATCGAATTAGGATTTTTCACGGTATTAATTAAAAAAAAAGAACTCTATCTAATCATTATAGCATACCAGTTCCCTCCTCCGCGCTCTCTCGCTCTAAACAATGAGCGCGTCTTCTCTGTCATCCCCTTTCGCAATTCCACCACTGGACTCGCGTCCAGCTCCGAACAACAGAGCTCTCAGCTTTCCTCAGCTTCAACATCGCCTAAGCCTGAAAGGGCGCCGTCGTTCGGCGCGCGCTCTCTGCTCACGCCACTGCTCTCCCGACCTCCGACCGGAGTCTCGGCATCACAATGCATTCGGATCGCTCGGCTGTGCCGCCGTCTTCTTGGCTCTCGGCTTCGGCTTCGCCTCCGTCGCTCTCTCGCTCCCTCCCGTCGCTCTTGCCTCCGATTCCCACACTTCCACCGCAGTCCACCCAGAGGAAGGCCAAACTCGAGGTCTTTGTTTTTGAAGCTATGATAGTTATCGTTTTTCACTTTTGTAGTGCTGTTCATTTTGTTATGTTGAGCGATGCTGATTTTGTTGTTTGAGCGTGAATTAGGAGTAGACTGATTCTGATCACTTGCTGGATTTTTTTGATTGGTTGATTGTTTGCGAGTAATTTGTTGTTTATGCGGTGGAAAATGTGAGCGCAGATGGTGCTGGCGACGAGGAACAAGAGCGTGGAAGGAAAGATGTAGCAAAAGAAGAGGAAGATAAGGAGTTGGAGGAAGCGTTTGAGAAATGGAAGTCTAAGTCTTACTCTCTGACTGTTCCACTTAGGGTCGTTGCTCTTCGCGGCTCTGTGCCTCCTCCTTGGGTTAAGGTCTTCTATTTTGGATTTTATCTTTCAACTCTGGGGTCCAAATTTGGAGAAATGAAAATGGATGCTGTATTCTTGCCGGTGATCTGGTTGAATTTGCCTGATTTGTGTTCTGATGTGAATATTTGTTGCTCGATGTATAGGAATTTATGCAGTCCCAAGGGAAGAGAGCAAGGCTACAACTTAAGTTGCGGGAGAGTCTTGACGGCATATTTTCGGATGTATCGACTGCTTTTGCCAAGGGCAATGTCAAGCCCACGTCTACTGCTGCGGCTGATGTTGTCACTGTTGGTGACTCATGGCTTGATCTAGCTATAAAGAAAGGCTTGATTGACCCTATAGAAGGGGCAGAAGACCAGGATTGGTTTTGTGGCTTAAATGATAAATGGAAGGTAAACATAAAATACTAGATGCAGCCAATAGCACACAGCGATCTTTTTCAAAAATGTTGTACGACGAATGCATTCTACTGCCTCTATGCGCATGTCTATGTAATCTTGCAACTGAATATGTAAATGCTTCAGAGGCTTCCTGAAGCATTGTCTTCTTGGTTGTGAGAGCAGAATCTGATTGACAAGTTTAAAGACAATTTGTTTGTCCTTTAAGTCTTTTGTTTTGATTTTAAACCACTTGGATTGGTGAATCTTGAATTTCCAAAATTTAGATGAAGACTGGGCATGTCATTTGATTAATGTAGGAGCAAGTGAGTGGGGACATCTCATTACCAAGAGCATGTTATGTGTTTGCTCAGGTGTTTGTTGCTCTCAACCAGATAGGCAGTTTGGTTTATTGCAGAGAAGGTTGGACGATTTTTATCGTTAAGGAAGTTTCAAGTTCTATAGGATGCTGGGCAGCATTCTTGAGCTTGGAAATACCAAACATTTGTGAAAAAGTGCTAATTTGCATTAATTACGATCCAGTAAAGCTTAGAAAATTGTGATATTAAATTCTGATGATGGTGTAATTAACACTGCTGCTTGCTGAATCTCTGTTTGTGATTTGTCTTTGATCTGATAATTGCGCTTGCTTCGTTCTTTTGTGCCATTGATTTGAGTTGTTTTTTTTTTTTTTAAATAATTTTCATTTTCACTGAAAAGACCTCAGGTACACTTGCGCAGGAATTGTGGGGGTGCTACTGATGCTGGTGGCAAAGTATGGGCAGCTCCCTATCGCTGGGGAAGCATGGTGATAGCTTACAAAAAAAGCAAATTCAAAAGGCTCAATATGGCCCCCATAGAGGTAACTTCTTGCAGCTTGATAAAGATTTGTCTAAAAGATTCTGTAAATCATGGAATGGTCCTGGTCACTTTGCAATCAAGTATGTCATAAATAGCTTGGCAATGGTAACTGCTACCGCAATATTTAAGCTGCAACTGTGGCCCAGCCCCTTTGAAGCTTACATATACAGAAAATCATGAAGTCCTCTTCTACCCTATGTTTGTGGTTGATAATAGCATTGAATGTGAAAAGATACACGAATGTCGAAAGTTTGGTGAAACATGGGCTTGAAGTTTGATGTGAATGAAGTGCATATCTGTATGAGCATTCACTCTGTAAAAGTTTGAGTGGCATTCTTTCAGGATGCACTCTCAATGCCTTGCACAGCCATGCAGTATAAGATAATATCATCTGTGCTTGTAGTAATGTGACCAGTGATGTGAGGATTGATAGTAAGTTCATGGGCAGTCCAGTTCGCAGAGCTCCCACAATGCGCAGGGTATGGGGAAGGGTCAGGACTTTGGGCCTAAGGTATGCAGCCTTACCTTGCAATGTTTCCTAAAGGCTGTTTCCTTGGCTCAAAGCCATGACCTCCTGGTCACACGGCGACAGCAAATTCTTGTACCAGGCCCCCCTTATGGAAGCCAAGTTCATGGAGAACTCAAAAATCATAGACGTGATTTTCCTATTAAAAATTTATCTTCAAACTTTCTGGTGGTTTCAGAGAGCCATTTGTTTCTAGTATTGGGCTTGATGCCCTACCTTGATCTCCTTCTTGAGTGTATTGGACATGCAAGAAGTCCTACAATATCAGTCCTATTAATATTAGGTTGTAATTTTGTGCTTAGCGAGGATCATAAGTAGAAGCCAATAACAAGGTGGTGGTGAAGATCTTTAAAGCATGTGCACAATGAGAAATGAGCCCATTTTTTTAATAGTACCGAGCTCATGTTTAAACCCATGGCAGAAGAGAGCAAAGTGCTGGCCCGATTTATATAGTACAGAGGAAAATTATATACTTATTGTCTTAAATTGCTTGCAATGAAGTAGATCAAGCTTGTCTTCTCAAAATCTAGACAGACAATGACTTGGTTAGTCCCAATAGGAAGAACAAGCCTGCCCAAACTATAAAAGGTAGCTCTTGCTCCTCATGAATCAAATTTGGAAATGGTTTTGTATGGTATGTGATCTGTGACAAATTCATTTCAAATTGAAAAAAATGGTTTTCTTCCAAAAAATAAAGTTGTTTTGTTTCCTTTCAACCAAAAAATAATAAAGTTGGTTTGTTTCCTGTACATGGGCAAAAACCAAAAAGACAACTTTGGATGGAGCTTGCTGGTACCAGTTTATAAATTGTAAATTCTTGTGAAGGATATAATATAATTTATGATGGTTTTTGTATTAATTAACTGCCTTAAGCATCTTTCAACTCATGATACCCAAGCAACCAACTGAATAGAGAATGCAACGTAGGAAATACCAAAGGACATAGGATAACTTACAAGCACCCTGAACAGGATATTGTAAGATTAAGTAGGATCACTATAACTGTGCTAAAAGCTTAAACTGTTAGATGAGGCGTGGTCATTATTTAATTTATTCTAACACTCCCCTCACGTTTAGTCTAGTTTCTATTGCCTAGTACTAAGCATGGACATATTTAATTGGGGAGGCAAATGAGGCTTGGAAGATTTGAACTCATGACTTCTTGCTCTAATTCCATGTAAGATTTTTGTGGGATCATTGCCAACTATTCTAAAAATTTAAGCTGTTAGATGAAGGCGCAGTTTATTATTTAATTATTGTAACAGATTTAATGCTATCTATCTCTCCGGCTCATGTGTCAATAAGTATATACTCTTTCAGATTCAACACCCTGTGGCTCTCATTTCATATCTGTACTTTGTGAGACTGTCAATCTATGAGAAGAAAGTAAACAGAAGAAGATTTTTAGTGAAAAACAAGGGCTTTTCATGAATTACCTCTCCATTTTTTCCATAGGCGAAGGATTTCCTACCTAGCACATATCTTTTTAGTCAAAAGTTCCTTCAATTTCATGAAAGCAGACCACTGTGAAACTAATCTAGTAAGGTTCTCTTCCAGGCAAACTGCTGACTAATTGGACAGATCATGTTCTTAAGATTTGAGAGCATTCCTTGACTTCTGCCAAGAACCAAGCAAGGCCAAACTATCTTCCATTTTGCTCAACTTGAAGTGGCATGAGTTTAGTCATAAGATATATTTGAACTGTCATATCTGCGAACTTTTTATGTACAGTTAATTGCATACAATAATTTTAGCTGTCATGTAAGATTGTAGGATTACAGTTTTCTTGGTGTATTGCAGGACTGGGGGATTTGTGGAGGCCTGAGCTTGCTGGGAGAATTTCAATGGTTGATAGTCCTAGAGAGGTCTTGGTGCTTTTTTGAGTACATGGGAGCATCATACAACACAAATGACTTGACTCAAAAGTAGTTGGTGAAGAATGCTGTCAGGCAAATCTTGCATCACTTGCAAAGCAGGTGTAGTAGAGTGCAATTAGAACACTATTCCCTCATAATGAGCTACCTTGATCTTTTCAAAAGAAACTATACGTGAGACTCAACGTGATTTTCAAAACTAGAGTGATACTTGTTCAATTGCTTGTAAATGGGGTAGCTTGGTAGTTTCTCGAAGGTTGTCAGAATCATCTGATGTGTCCATTATTAGTTCATGGTCGTGAAGAATCTTCCAGCATTATTAAGGCATATTGATCGTTGTCATTTTTTCATTTGGGAAAGGAACAGCTTATTGCATCTTGTTTCTTTCCAAAAGTTAAAAAAAGAGATGTTACTTCATGCAGGTACGACTCTTTGACAGTACTCACTTTAAAAGGCTTTTGGGGGGAAGATGTATGGGTGGCTGTTGGGTGGAGCAGTGATGTCCTTCCTGTTGCCCAAAAAGATGCGCAATGTTGCTGTCATTGTGCCAAAATCTGGAGCAAGCTTATGGGCAGATCTGTGGGTATGTATTTGCGAAACCTTACCTCTCTCTCATATTCATGTGATTCCATCTGTCAGTAACTGCTCACTAGCAAGGTAAGGAAACTACTGTACTATAAAGAGTATTACATTGTTGAACATAGCTCTTGGATCTTTCTCCGTCACCATCAAGATCATGTCTGATGGTATTTCTTGTGATAGGCCGTCCCTGCTGCCTCTAGACAGGCATTACCCAATCGGAGGTCGCACTAGAGGCCCATCTCCATTAATCCATCAATGGATTGAATTCTGCTTGCAATCTGGAAGAGCACTGCCTTTCCAACAGGGAGTACTTCCAGGGCGCTGTTTCCTCTGGCCATTAATAGCCAGTCCATTGAAATGCCAAAGATTTGCCAATGTTAATAGGCCGAAGCTAGATACAAACTTGTGGCTGGAGTACCTCCTCCACACATACTTAACAGTTGCGAGTTTTTGGAACCACTTGCCTGAGGCTACAGTCTCTGATTATGAGTTGCTGATTAGAAGTATGCAGACATCTGGCCCTGGTTTTGTTGATCGTTTGCAGCTAAGATGTCTATGGTGATACGGGTCCTTCAGCTCAAGCTTCATGCAAGATAAGTCAAAACAACGCTGAGTCATGAGGTGCCTAACTTAAATAGCTGATCGGCGAGTAGATTCTCTTCCTTTGACTTAACACGAATGAGTCCAGAATTTATTTAGAAATGCGAAGGCCTCTCTAATGAAATGGAAATTGATTCTCTGTAAAAATGCCAATAAGATATCTTATGTCAACTTTAGTCATATGCATCAGAAAAAGCCTTATTTTTCGAGTTCAAACTTTGTTGCATACGATATTTATCTGGGCAATACAGTGTGTACGGGGTACGGTAATGTATGAAATGACTATTTGTAATTGAGAGCTTCTCCTGTAACGGCAGTCGTGAAAGATTCATTAGGAGAGGGGAAAGTTTTGTGCATATCCTGTCATGTCTGCTCTTTTATGGTTTTTCAGCCCTCAGCTCATTGCTCGAACGTGACGATACTCTTATTTTTGGTGTTGCTAGTTATTTAGCTAAGAAATTGTGCTGGATTAAGAAAATCCCACTGGAAAAAAAAAAAAAAGAAACATCTTTCGCTCCCATGGCTGTGATTTGATTAAAATGAATCTTGGAATGCAACGTGCATTCTACACGAAACTAAATTCAAATTGGCTCAGCCAACAAAATATATTCTTAAAAGTAAGGTGCGCAACCTACCATTGATGGGAGTTGTACGATAGACTTTGCAATCAGCATGAGCTTGTTTTTTCCTATGAAACTAAACCATGCACGTGGAAGATTTTTTACGTAAATTGACTAGATTCAATTTCCAAGTGCAGGTGTAAGAGGGGTGTACCGAGGTCCTGTTAGCCAAGACGCTTAAAGGAGCAAATTACCTGAAGATGAATTTGGATTATTAATAGTACATTTGTAATAAATTTATCATCCGTTAGTTTTTGTAAATTAACATTATTTTACAAAAACTCTAAATTGATATATTTTGTGAGCATAGAGAATAAAATATAAATTATATATCCTTTAACTGAAAACGAAGGAGTACTTTGAGCGAAATGTTGCTCATTGTAAAGAGAGATCTCGACAGAATCACTTCAAAATTATGGATGAAACTGTTTTATGATATGGAGGAGACAGCAATCTCAAGACAATTAATGGCATCCATTCAAAGGGAATTATCCGAAACTGTCGAAAAGGTCTCTTCATGATCCCAGAGACCCATCCTTTTGGTGACTCCACCGCTTGGAGATTTCCAACAGGCTTTAATATAGCCATTGCAAGGATTGTGCCACAGACAAGAAGTGTCCGAAGTATATGAACGAGAATAAGCAGATCGGTAGTGCTTGTGATAGATCTAACTGGAAAAAAATGCCACGAATTGTGATGGCATAAGCTGCACAAAGTCCAAGAAGACTAGGCACTACCGGACGATTTCTCATGGCAAGTATAGTCGCAAGAAAGGAAAAAAGAAATGAAAGTATTTGCGAAGAAAGCTGCACAAGCCATCATCTAACAAGCAAATCAGACAATGCTTTGTGTGCAACAAGAAGGGCCACTATGCCAAAGCACTGCCCAAAAGCACCCAAGGGCAGCGATTAATTCAGCAACTTGAAAGGCCTCTGGCGTCCTTTTGGACGATGACGACGTTGAATCAGTTTTTTCCTATGATGAAGAACCCGAACCTGAAACCATTTATGCTCTGAAAGAAAACTGTCAGACGAAGACACCTTGATGATTACGGATTTCTCTGATTCCGTATATACCTTTTATCCTACCTACCATGTACATGAAGAATCAAACCCATTCCAGTCCACATCAACCCCTATGTTCTTGTCAGATCCACCCTCTCATCTCCCTAAGCCAATATTAGTTGTAGCATAATTGATACTTGGCGCTACGTTATCTCTCCTAGATACCAAATTCTGACCCCGCACCTGCTAGAACTGCATGTTACCCAACTTCACAGCTGCCTCCGAGAGCATTTTCTCCTCATTTTACAAGAGCCATCCATGACCATAGAATAATGCCAGGATGCCAGGTCACCACTCCCTATTTTGGATGCCAGCGCACCTGATCGTGACTTAATCATTGATGGGATATCTTAGCCAAGTTGAAAGTAGGATTCTTCCAAGATGAATAAGTTCAAGTCGCAGGTAAAGAATTTACAATGGTTCATAGAATTTTTTCTATCTCACCACACCTCCTTGACCTATCCTTCAGTCTCTAAAAATCTGTGTGCAGATAATCATGCTCACTTCATGACTAAACACCAAAATCCTCTATGGAGAAACCCAGATTCTTTGTTAGACTTCCTTTCCGATCTGACCAAGAAGTGAATCCTACTAGAGCAACCCATTCGGGCATGAGCCTTGAACAACTCCAGTTAGCCCAGGTGAATGCCAAGATCTTCTAGATCAACGGCCTCATTGAACCCATTGATCCAGAAAAATCCAATGGGCTTGTGAAGCCTTTTTATGTCAGTAAAAAAGGCCGAACATATTAGAGGAAGCTTAGGATCGTGGAATTACCGGCCCCTGAATTCTTTTCTCAGGGATGACAATTTCCTCTACCTCATAAGAATTCAGGGTTTATCAGTCTGGTGAATGCTCGCATCTACTCAAGG
>JAGVVM010000514.1:0-35932 GCA_019149425.1 Psidium friedrichsthalianum | reverse complement strand
TTTAAAGAGATTAAAAGCCGACTAAAATCTCTATACGGAAGTTCGTATGTGTTTGAGCTATCGTCCTCGAGGCCAGCGGTGGCGTATGGGCTTAGGCCATGCTCGGCCTGGTCCATTTCGTGCTTCGTGCCGGCCCAGCCCATCCATTCTTGTGCTCATGTTCCTGCTCGTGCTCGTTTGCTGATCAAGACATCGCAGCTGTTTCTTGGTCAGTCAAGGGGAAGTGGCAACGCTTAAAAAGCCCATTCGCATATGTTGTAATGAGTCTACGTGGAACAACGACATGTTAGCAGTTTTGGACCAAAATTAACTGAAAATTGTTAAAAGAGTTAAAGACTAAACTGGTCAGATGTCTGACAAAAATATTAATCAGATTAAAAGGTTTATGATTGAATTAACTGTCGTACAATATATATAAAATAATGGATTGACAAGAAAATATGGGGAGCCAAAATGGAAAAAAAAAAAAAAAAATCGCAGCCATCAATAGGCTCGACTCGATCGAGGTAGCCGTTGTTGGGTCCAATCGTGCAGCCATGCCGTGCGGACATGCCACTCACCTATGACCTCGCATGGCCTATAACGTATAGCGTGGCGAGGGGACTTGCTAGAGCTTGTATGCCCAATTTGTCACCTCTAAACCATGTCGATCCAACCTTCGCTCGTACACAGCCGCCGTGGAATTTTAGTTTGGCCAAAATATGACGATGGTAAATTAGGGAGTGCAGCTCAATTTTCCTCATAAATTCAACCAAGATGTTTGCCTAATAATGTGTTGACTAGAAAGAAGAAAACAAAAATAGAATCTTATACCAACATTTCAAAGAATCTAGAGAAACTTTCAAATAAGGAAATAAAGTGCTATCATTTTGTCAAACGAGGGCATAAAGTTGATATTGTTTCAAATAAGAGCCTGAAATGAATTATGCTTGAAATAAGGAATTGAAGTGGGCATATCGATTTCAAAGAAGGGCCGACCTTACTACCTCGTTAAGGGCATTTTTATCATTTACTTTTTACTTTTTTTTTTACCTTTTATTCTTAATTAATTAAATTAAATTAAATTAAAAAATGAACTAATTTTATAATAATTAGCCCTCCTTCGATAAATTGGCCCTTGCCCAAATTAGGCTAAGGGCCACCTCTGGCGGGATCATCAACCAACTACACCCTAGCCAGAGACAACCCTCAGCCTAATTTGGAAGAGGGATGGCGAGGGTTGTTAGCCCGTCAGGTGAAGGGGGGCGGGTGGCTACGAGGGCCCTGCAACCCTCGCTTGTTCTTTATTTATTTAGTTTATTTTTAAAGTTTAACTTAATTAATAACAAAGAAAAAGCAAATGAAAAAATACCCTTAATTAACTGGTAAGGTTAGCCCTTCTTTGAGGCTTATATAGCCCTTCCAGTTTTTATTTGAAATAGGATTCATTTCAGACTTTTACTTGAAAAAAATAAGGGCACTTTAAGTTTTTATTTAAAATAAAATTCATTTCATGCTTATTTGAAATTTTCTCAAGAATCTTCAAGTACAATAGAATAATTGACAAAAAAAGTATAATTGAATTTTTGCTTTTTGGCCAAAACTAGAGTCAAACTGAAATTCAAAATTCTATCGGCCTACTAACCTACTCGAACTTTAATTATTGTCCCAATTTTACTTTTTATCTCGTAAAAAGCCTTTAACTGTAGGGGCGGTCTCAATTCTAGCCTAAATTTTTGTCCCACAAAAAATCCCTAACCTTAGGTCTATTCCCAATTCCACCCTAATTTTTTGTTGTCTCGTAAAAAAATCCTGAACTTTAGGTCCAACATCAACTCTAGCCTAATCTTTTTTGTCTCATAAGAAAAAAATCCATCTTTAAAATTTTTAGACCGCAAAGCAAATATTTTACCAAACAAAACACACGAATATCACTGATTAAACCGCACAATTTCCATGTCATTGCTGCGTTTTCCTCAACAACCGAACAAAGCATCACGCAGAACAAACTCGCCCTAATGTACTCTCAAATTGATCAATCAATGATGAAAGCGAGTGAATACTGATTTCTCTCATGTAAATCATCGAATAGGTGGTGAGCGATATGGATAAAGTGTTCAACAAACAGACATACCTAATGATTAAGAAGCAGCAATGGGACATGTGTGTGTATCGGTCCAATCCGGGTGGTTCGAGTGGGCGGTTCCCACCTGAAACTGGGAACCAGACTGGTACTCATCGATTTCGGTAATTTGAAACCTGGAACTGCCCAGAATCGGCCGGTTTGGTTCGAACGGTCCCTAGTTCTTTTGCACACCCCTAGTTTCTGTCCATATTACTTATGGGCCCGCTTAGTGTCTTTTGATTATTTTTTTCATTTTTCACCGTTCTAAAAGAACTGTTATCTACATTATTCAATAAGCAAATTCAATTAACATTTCGATTACAAAATTTTTAAAAAGAAATATTTGATGAACACCTTGTGCATATATTTCAAACACAACGTGGTCATACATAACAGGAGATGAGAAAATCGTAGTTTACAGTAACGAAGATGATTGGTATGTAGCCGATTGATGTTTTCCTTTTGAATTGATTGCAAAATAATTAATATAGAATTCACTTGATAACTCATAATTTTTATTATGATAATTTAAACTATACAAAAAGGGTTAGAATCTTCACATATTACCAAGTTTGGACAACATCGCATGCATCCAAGAAATTGACATTTGAAAGTTGAGAAAAAGGTAAACGCTTCTTGCCATGTTTCATTTATTTTAGATCTTGAATTCTATTTTAGTATTTAATTTTAAATATTACTATATTGTAGAAATTTATATGACGTAATAGTAAATAGAAACAATTTGAAATGCTTTTATATGCTTTTACTTAATAAGCAAAACAACCTCGTTACGATGGAATCGTTACCGTCGAAAGAAATAGTTAGTATAATAAACAATGCGAAGAAAGAGATTGAGAACATGTGTTGAATGACAATGCATGCGTATTTTTCTTTTGATTTCACATACAAACATCACGTACCCAACAAAAATATCATTGGACCAACTTCATATGCATGCAGTATGTTCGGGAAAATTATCAAAAAAGCCATAAATATATTGTAATTGTGTCAATTCAGTCCTAAATCTTTTGTAATTGTGTCAATTCAGTCTATCCGGTCAATTTTGACCGGCCCGGACGTCCGACGACATAATTTTTTTAATATTTTTGAATATTTTTTTCTTTTTATTTTCTTTTTCATTTTCTTCTTCTTTTTTTTCCCCTCCCCTCTTCTTCCTCCTCTGGCCAGAGGCAATGGCCAGCGAGTAGGTGAAGCTCACGGCGAGCCTCACCGTCGCTGGTCAAGGCTCGTCTCGCCGTGGGATACATTTTTACCAGAAAAGACAGCAGCGAGCTAGCGAGGATACGACTGGAGCCACCATTGACGAAGCTCCGAAAATCCTCAGGACTAGAGCTTTACACATCGTCTTCATCGTCCTCTTATCCTCGTCACCAAGCTCCAGTGAGCCCCATCTCCAACTTCCAGTACCCGTCCTCACAGGTCACTCTCTCTCCCCATTGGCCCATGGTTTCTTCAAGAATGAAACGATGGGACTTTGCCATTTCTTTCGTGCTTTTGCTTTTGCTCTCTCTTGCGGACTTGCTCACGCGTGCACGGCTGTGCAGGGCGAGCCTCGCTAAACTAGATCTGGCGAGGCTTGATGTCGCACTCATCGTTGCTAGGTGAGGCTGCCCAAGATCTCGCCAACTGGCTAGAGGAAGAAGAAGATGGGGGAAGAGAAAAACAAAGGCAAAAAAATTTAAAAATTAAAATATTATGTTGTCGAACGGCCAGCATCCACATTAACACTGGCAGGTCAAAATTGACCGGATGGACTGAATTGACACAATTGCAAAAGGTTTATAATTGAATCAACAAGAAAAAAAGTTTAGGACTGAATTGACACACATGATTATTGGCTATTACTCAGGGTAATGGCAATCTCAGTCTCAAGAGAGAAAAAAGTGAAGAATAGTATAGATGTAGAAATGAGGATCATCTGCGAATAAAAGGTAAAAAATTAGGAGTAGATGTCCTAATTCATGTAAATTGCTCGGAGTTGCATTTTGGTAAGTTGCTTTCCGTAGAGCAACATAACTTACATATTTCAGACAAAGATAAGCCTATCTCAAGGCAAGATATTACTATAAGGTTTTAATGCACATTTTCACACATCGACTGTCTCAGTATTAAATAAAATGGTAATATCATGAAAAACCAAAACTGATGCACCTATGGCAGGTTTATCCCAAACTATTTTCTTGGCCACAAAATATCCTAAACTAGCATACCCGTTACAAATTTACATTAAGCTATTTTTTATCACAAAAAACTCTAAACCGGTATACTCACGACAAATTTAACACAAATTATTTTTTTATTGCCAAAAACCCTAAAATGGTACACCTATGACAAATTTACTCAAAATTAGTACTCACGTGATAAATTTACCCTCCATTAATTTCCGTTAAATTGGGTTAATATCATAAAAAGTTCCAAACTGATACACATGTGACAAACATATGGTAAAAATCCCAAACTGGTACACACGTCAACTGCCACGTGTAATCCAACTAAATACCATGTCTAATCAAACTCAGCAATTTGACGGTAAAATTCAAAGAAAATTAATTGAGGGTAAATTTGTCACGGGTGTACCGGTTTATGATTTTTACTAGTCAAGAAAATATTTTGAAGTAAATTTGTCACATATGTATCAATTTGAGATTTTTTATGATAAAAAAAAATAATTTGTAGTACATTTGTTATAGGCGTAACAATTTTGGATTTTGGGTGGCATTAACCCTAAATAAAAAGAATCATGTCAGATGTACCATTGTCTGCAACTGTAGAAGCAACCGATCCATCGAGTTCTCTTAATTTTTCAATGCACGTAGTGCAACCTTAACCAACTCGATGAAAGCCCTGCTGGCTTTGACACTCTACCGGAGTAACCCCAGTGGATGGAAGGAAAAGTTGTTTGACAAAAGCGGGCAAAGATGCGTTGATTAAAACGGTGGTATAGGCATTACCCCAACAATTCATTGGAGCATAGGTGATCCACAGAAAGTTGATTGGAAATGATAGGACGTCTTCAAAACAAGGAAGGCTAACGGCGGACTCGGCTTCAAAGGCCTTGTTGATTTCAATAGGGCCATACTGGGTGAGCAAGCTTGGAGACTAGCGCAATCCCCTCCAACCCTGTGGAGTCGGATCCTAAAAGGAATTTACTTTTTGGAAGTTAATTTTTGGGAATGCTAACAAAGGGTACTCGCCTATCTTGGGGTGGCAAAGCTAGATAAGGGGAAGAGACGGAATTTGTTAGAATATGAAATGGATGGTGGGGTGATGGGAATAGTATTAATGTTCAACATGATATTGCATACTTTAGTGGTGTTTGTTGACCAGATTAAAAAAAAAATTCATTTGCAAAACATTAACTTTTTGACGATGTATGCACTTGTACTTTACAAAATGAAACCTTTTTATTAAACATTTTTTAGATAACTCTTATTAAACCAACAAATAATCATAATTTAAAGGTACTTTAATTGTTATTTAAATTCCTAATTCAAGGCATGCATTAAAATCTTGAAGCTTAATAAATAGTAATTACTACAGATTGCTGGTTGCCATACATTCAGTTTAAGTCCACGAAAATGGCATACCTTAGGAATATCGTAACCAGAAGCTGAAACGCAACATGATAGGGGAAACGGGAATGGCGTACCTAATTTGGAATCTATCGAAACAAATGTGGAATGGCGATGATTCAAAACTCAAATGCTTCCCCTCTATTTTCCTCTCCAGAACATTGGTCGACTGAGAATGTCACTCATAAACGGGTGCATTCTTCCTTTATGTGGACGATTTGTGCATTAGAGAGTTAGAAGAGAAACTTGAGCTCTATTTATAGAGTTTTCAGCTACGGCTCCTCTTATTACGGGCCAAGCATAACCCGATCCACATTAGCCAGCCCACATCAAATTAATTATGAATCTGCATATCATACCTTAATAGGCCAATCCCGTTAAAAGCTAAATATCAATTTCAATTAATTTAGACCACGTCAGATAAATTCATACGTCCTCCTACTTGGTCTATGTTCATCTTCAGTGTCCCCTTTTCCCCGGCGGCATCCACCCAATCGGTAAGTCCCAGCTCTTGGGTGTTGAACTCCTGGTGTGTTTGGGACTCTAGCTCGAAACTCTTGTGTAGGGCAAGGGCGTCGTCCGCGATTGTTTCCGACCTTGAAAAATAGAGGAATTTCGGGCTTTCCATATCAACCAAAGCACACCGGCAATCAGTTCGCTCGGAGGTCGCTCGGGGGTACGTTAATACCTACACTGTCATTGCCTCGAGAATCCATTTATCCAATCTTGTGCTGTTTCCCGGAGATGGGTTGGTGTTTATTCTTGGATCTGTCCATATAGCCTTTGGTCCATTCACACAAAGGGAAGAGGTGTTCAACAGCTTCTGGAGCCTGTCGACGTAATGGGCAAATCTGATTACCTAAACAACTTGGCTTCTGCAAATTCTCCATTGTGGGTGGTGCATTGTGACGCCCGCTCCACAAAAGGAATCGCATTCTCGGAAAAGAAGCAGCTGCCAAATAGAGTATTCCACAAGGCAAAGGGAGCCTGATAGGAAGGAAGATGTGCCACGGGTTGTGTTTACTGCTCTGCTGGTTGATTGTATATCGTTGTATCCACTCTTGACCGTGAAGGACCCGTTCTTGTTTCCTGTCCAAATGAGATTGTCCTTGCTGAAATTATAGTAAAGAGGGACAGTTGAAATTTCTTGCACTGTGTGTTCTTCAAAGAGCCCTTCCAAGTTTTGTACATTCCACAACCTTCGCTTCACGGTCAAATGAGCTCCGCCGCCATTTTGGGATCTCCCCGACTCGCTGGACCGCCAATAAACACCAGCCGAAAGCCGCACTCTCCTCTTGAACATTAATACTATTCCCATCACCCCACCATCCATTTCATATTCTAACAAATTCCGTCTCTTCCCCTTATCTAGCTTTGCCACCCCCAAGATAGGCGAGTACCCTTTGTTAGCATTCCCAAAAATTAACTTCCAAAAAGTAAATTCCTTTTAGGATCCGACTCCACAGGGTTGGAGGGGATTGCGCTAGTCTCCAAGCTTGCTCACCCAGTATGGCCCTATTGAAATCAACAAGGCCTTTGAAGCCGAGTCCGCCGTTAGCCTTCCTTGTTTTGAAGACGTCCTATCATTTCCAATCAACTTTCTGTGGATCACCTATGCTCCAATGAATTGTTGGGGTAATGCCTATACCACCGTTTTAATCAACGCATCTTTGCCCGCTTTTGTCAAACAACTTTTCCTTCCATCCACTGGGGTTACTCCGGTAGAGTGTCAAAGCCAGCAGGGCTTTCATCGAGTTGGTTAAGGTTGCACTACGTGCATTGAAAAATTAAGAGAACTCGATGGATCGGTTGCTTCTACAGTTGCAGACAATGGTACATCTGACATGATTCTTTTTATTTAGGGTTAATGCCACCCAAAATCCAAAATTGTTACGCCTATAACAAATGTACTACAAATTATTTTTTTTTATCATAAAAAATCTCAAATTGATACATATGTGACAAATTTACTTCAAAATATTTTCTTGACTAGTAAAAATCATAAACCGGTACACCCGTGACAAATTTACCCTCAATTAATTTTCTTTGAATTTTACCGTCAAATTGCTGAGTTTGATTAGACATGGTATTTAGTTGGATTACACGTGGCAGTTGACGTGTGTACCAGTTTGGGATTTTTACCATATGTTTGTCACATGTGTATCAGTTTGGAACTTTTTATGATATTAACCCAATTTAACGGAAATTAATGGAGGGTAAATTTATCACGTGAGTACTAATTTTGAGTAAATTTGTCATAGGTGTACCATTTTAGGGTTTTTGGCAATAAAAAAATAATTTGTGTTAAATTTGTCGTGAGTATACCGGTTTAGAGTTTTTTGTGATAAAAAATAGCTTAATGTAAATTTGTAACGGGTATGCTAGTTTAGGATATTTTGTGGCCAAGAAAATAGTTTGGGATAAACCTGCCATAGGTGCATCAGTTTTGGTTTTTCATGATATTAACCATTTTATTTAATACTGAGACAGTCGATGTGTGAAAAATGTGCATTAAAACCTTATAGTAATATCTTGCCTTGAGATAGGCTTATCTTTGTCTGAAATATGTAAGTTATGTTGCTCTACGGAAAGCAACTTACCAAAATGCAACTCCGAGCAATTTACATGAATTAGGACATCTACTCCTAATTTTTTACCTTTTATTCGCAGATGATCCTCATTTCTACATCTATACTATTCTTCACTTTTTTCTCTCTTGAGACTGAGATTGCCATTACCCTGAGTAATAGCCAATAATCATGTGTGTCAATTCAGTCCTAAACTTTTTTTCTTGTTGATTCAATTATAAACCTTTTGCAATTGTGTCAATTCAGTCCATCCGGTCAATTTTGACCTGCCAGTGTTAATGTGGATGCTGGCCGTTCGACAACATAATATTTTAATTTTTAAATTTTTTTGCCTTTGTTTTTCTCTTCCCCCATCTTCTTCTTCCTCTAGCCAGTTGGCGAGATCTTGGGCAGCCTCACCTAGCAACGATGAGTGCGACATCAAGCCTCGCCAGATCTAGTTTAGCGAGGCTCGCCCTGCACAGCCGTGCACGCGTGAGCAAGTCCGCAAGAGAGAGCAAAAGCAAAAGCACGAAAGAAATGGCAAAGTCCCATCGTTTCATTCTTGAAGAAACCATGGGCCAATGGGGAGAGAGAGTGACCTGTGAGGACGGGTACTGGAAGTTGGAGATGGGGCTCACTGGAGCTTGGTGACGAGGATAAAGAGGACGATGAAGACGATGTGTAAAGCTCTAGTCCTGAGGATTTTCGGAGCTTCGTCAATGGTGGCTCCAGTCGTATCCTCGCTAGCTCGCTGCTGTCTTTTCTGGTAAAAATGTATCCCACGGCGAGACGAGCCTTGACCAGCGACGGTGAGGCTCGCCGTGAGCTTCACCTACTCGCTGGCCATTGCCTCTGGCCAGAGGAGGAAGAAGAGGGGAGGGAAAAAAAAAGAAGAAGAAAAATGAAAAAGAAAAAAAAAGAAAAAAAATATTCAAAAAATATTAAAAAATTATGTCGTCAGACGTCCGGCCGGTCAAAATTGACCGGATAGACTGAATTGACACAATTACAAAAGATTTAGGACTGAATTGACACAATTACAATATATTTATGACTTTTTTGATAATTTTCCGAACATACTGCATGCATATGAAGTTGGTCCAATGATATTTTTGTTGGGTACGTGATGTTTGTATGTGAAATCAAAAGAAAAATACGCATGCATTGTCATTCAACACATGTTCTCAATCTCTTTCTTCGCATTGTTTATTATACTAACTATTTCTTTCGACGGTAACGATTCCATCGTAACGAGGTTGTTTTGCTTATTAAGTAAAAGCATATAAAAGCATTTCAAATTGTTTCTATTTACTATTACGTCATATAAATTTCTACAATATAGTAATATTTAAAATTAAATACTAAAAATAGAATTCAAGATCTAAAATAAATGAAACATGGCAAGAAGCGTTTACCTTTTTCTCAACTTTCAAATGTCAATTTCTTGGATGCATGCGATGTTGTCCAAACTTGGTAATATGTGAAGATTCTAACCCTTTTTGTATAGTTTAAATTATCATAATAAAAATTATGAGTTATCAAGTGAATTCTATATTAATTATTTTGCAATCAATTCAAAAGGAAAAACATCAATCGGCTACATACCAATCATCTTCGTTACTGTAAACTACGATTTTCTCATCTCCTGTTATGTATGACCACGTTGTGTTTGAAATATATGCACAAGGTGTTCATCAAATATTTCTTTTTAAAAATTTTGTAATCGAAATGTTAATTGAATTTGCTTATTGAATAATGTAGATAACAGTTCTTTTAGAACGGTGAAAAATGAAAAAAATAATCAAAAGACACTAAGCGGGCCCATAAGTAATATGGACAGAAACTAGGGGTGTGCAAAAGAACTAGGGACCGTTCGAACCAAACCGGCCGATTCTGGGCAGTTCCAGGTTTCAAATTACCGAAATCGATGAGTACCAGTCTGGTTCCCAGTTTCAGGTGGGAACCGCCCACTCGAACCACCCGGATTGGACCGATACACACACATGTCCCATTGCTGCTTCTTAATCATTAGGTATGTCTGTTTGTTGAACACTTTATCCATATCGCTCACCACCTATTCGATGATTTACATGAGAGAAATCAGTATTCACTCGCTTTCATCATTGATTGATCAATTTGAGAGTACATTAGGGCGAGTTTGTTCTGCGTGATGCTTTGTTCGGTTGTTGAGGAAAACGCAGCAATGACATGGAAATTGTGCGGTTTAATCAGTGATATTCGTGTGTTTTGTTTGGTAAAAATATTTGCTTTGCGGTCTAAAAATTTTAAAGATGGATTTTTTTCTTATGAGACAAAAAAAGATTAGGCTAGAGTTGATGTTGGACCTAAAGTTCAGGATTTTTTTACGAGACAACAAAAAATTAGGGTGGAATTGGGAATAGACCTAAGGTTAGGGATTTTTTGTGGGACAAAAATTTAGGCTAGAATTGAGACCGCCCCTACAGTTAAAGGCTTTTTACGAGATAAAAAGTAAAATTGGGACAATAATTAAAGTTCGAGTAGGTTAGTAGGCCGATAGAATTTTGAATTTCAGTTTGACTCTAGTTTTGGCCAAAAAAGCAAAAATTCAATTATACTTTTTTTGTCAAATTATTCTATTGTACTTGAAGATTCTTGAGAAAATTTCAAATAAGAGCATGAAATGAATTTTATTTTAAATAAAAACTTAAAGTGCCCTTATTTTTTTCAAGTAAAAGTCTGAAATGAATCCTATTTCAAATAAAAACTGGAAGGGCTATATAAGTCTCAAAGAAGGGGCTAACCTTACCAGTTAATTAAGGGTATTTTTTTCATTTGCTTTTTCTTTGTTATTAATTAAGTTAAACTTTAAAAATAAACTAAATAAATAAAGAACAAGCGAGGGTTGCAGGGCCCTCGTAGCCACCCGCCCCCCTTCACCTGACGGGCTAACAACCCTCGCCATCCCTCTTCCAAATTAGGCTGAGGGTTGTCTCTGGCTAGGGTGTAGTTGGTTGATGATCCCGCCAGAGGTGGCCCTCAGCCTAATTTGGGCAAGGGCC
This sequence comes from Psidium friedrichsthalianum, assembly GCA_019149425.1. Taxonomy (NCBI): domain Eukaryota; kingdom Viridiplantae; phylum Streptophyta; class Magnoliopsida; order Myrtales; family Myrtaceae; genus Psidium; species Psidium friedrichsthalianum. The sequence continues at coordinate 24,624 of JAGVVM010000514.1, read as the reverse complement.
AATTTATCGAAGGGGGGCTAATTATTATAAAATTAGTTCATTTTTTAATTTAATTTAATTAATTAAGAAGAAAAAGGTAAAAAAAAGTAAAAAGTAAATGATAAAAATGCCCTTAACGAGGTAGTAAGGTTAGGCCCTTCTTTGAAATCAATATGCCCACTTCAATTCCTTATTTCAAGCATAATTCATTTCAGGCTGTTATTTGAAACAATATCAACTTTATGCCCTCGTTTGACAAAATGATAGCACTTTATTTCATTATTTGAAAGTTTCTCTAGATTCTTTGAAATGTTGGTATAAGATTCTATTTTTGTTTTCTTCTTTCTAGTCAACACATTATTAGGCAAACATCTTGTTTGAATTTATGAGGAAAATTGAGCCGTACTCCCTAATTTACCATCGTCATATTTTGGCCAAACTAAAATTCCACGGCGGCTGTGTACGAGCGAAGGTTGGATCGACATGGTTTAGAGGTGACAAATTGGGCATACAAGCTCTAGCAAGTCCCCTCGCCACGCTATACGTTATAGGTCATGTGAGGTCACAGGTGAGTGGCATGTCCGCACGGCATGGCTGCACGATTGGACCCTACAATGGCTACCTCGATCGAGTCAAGCCTATTGATGGCTGCGATTTTTTTTTTCCATTTTGGCTCTCCATATTTTCTTGTCAATCCATTATTTTGTATCTATTATACGATAGTTAATTCAACCATAAACCTTTTAATCTGATTAATATTTTATTGTCAGACATCTGACTAGTTTAGTCTTAACTCTTTTAACAATTTTCAGTTAATTTTGATCCAAAATTGCTAACATGCCGATTGTTCCACGTAGACTCATTACAACATAATGCGAATGGGCTTTTTGTTTCGTTGCCAACTTCCCCTTGACTGACCAAGAAACAGCTGCGATGTCTTGATCAACAAACGAGCACGAGCAGGAACATGAGCACGAGAATGGATGGGCTGGGCCGGCACGAAGCACGAAATGGACCAGGCCGAGCATGGCCTAAGCCCATACGCCACCGCTGGCCTCGAGGACGATAGCTCAAACAACGTACGAACTTCCGCATAGAGATTTAGTCGGCTTTTAATCTCATTCAAGCAATGTTTAGGCATGTCTAGATCCCGCGATGTTCAAGCCATTCACTTTTATAATCACTTTTCCGTGGCATCAAGTCAATTTTCCAGAATTTCACACGGGTGGCGATTCAGATTCATGGAGTGCTACTCGCACTTATGCTAACTTATAGATAGTTGCTAAATAGATCGACCCAAACACGACCAATTCAATAATCATGCCGTAATGCTCGACTAAATGATATTATTTTGGGCAAGTAGAACGACGATGCCCGTACTAATCAATTCACGAACTTTCTTCACTAGTTAATGCATGGAAAAAAGTGCAATGTCCGTCTTAGATAATCCACTAAAAAAAAGCCTGTGATTTTTCGTACCCACTCAACAAAGATCCGTGTCAACATCCCCGCATGAGGGGTGCTAGTTGACGCCCATGGACCGCAGTCCGAAACGATAGACGGCGGCACGAACACGGCGTGCATGAGCTCGAACCCGTCGGCCTCCCCCCACGCCGCTCTATAAATTGTTGTCCCCGATTTGCCCCCGCCTCCGACAGGAGCAATGAAAGCAAGCGGAAGGAGCTTTAAGGTGTTTTTTTTTTTGGGGGGGGACCCCTATCTAAAATGTAAATGAAGGCCAACGGCCACGGGAGATGCTGCCGAATGCTAAGTCGTCCGCATTCCCGCTCAAACACAACTTCCCATGAACTGAACTGATTTTCCTGGCAAAAGAAGTTGGAGACGATGCCGTGACGCCATGAATCAACAACCCCTTCACCGATCCCACCTTTCCTTTTCTTTTTCTTTTTTTTTTTACTTAAATTCGTCCTTGATGTACAATACTCTTTTTTTTTTTAATTTATTTCGTCATGACCTTCACGCCCTGAGCCAGCTAGCGATGATTGAGACTGAGGACAGGGAACGTTCAACAAATAATTCCTATATTTAATTGCGGTTAAGGTAACTCGGTCCTAAATCTTTCAGTTTAATCAATTTAATCCTAAATCTTCGGTCAATTTTAGCCGAAAAATCAATGATGTTGATGACAGCCGTCTTACGCGATGCCGCAACATTGACATAAATGACTCTCTCTTTTTTTTGTAATTTTTCGAAAATAATTGAATTTTTTGGATTTTTTTTTTTTTTACTTTTTCTATGCTTGTTTCCCTTTTATTTTCTTTTAAATTATTGAAGTCGGAAGGCCTAGAGACCTTCACAGGCCACCACCAGGGCAAGGGCCTACAATCCGTCATAGGCCACATGCAAGGCGACCCTCGCTTGGCCCCCTTGCTGACCATTGGCTGTGGCCATTGGCCAGTCTCCGGCCATTACCCAAGAACGAGCACGCGTGAAAAAGAGTGAAAAATGAAAACGATTCAAAAAATTTAAAAAAATTATAAACAACAGTGCCGATCAAACCATACAGGAGAATCAGTGCTGATTGGACCGCCGCACTTGTCCTTTTCGATCAAAATTAGCCGAAATGACTATGTTGGTAAATTATCAAAATGTTCAGGATTGAATTGACACAAATGAAATAGGTTTGACATTAACACACTTTAATTTAGGCCAAGTTTCGATTACGGATTCAAACCCAAAACATATTCTGATAAAGAAAGATTTTGAGCGACTTTTAAAGTATCTGATTTATACCTCACGCATGATTGGAAAAATCCTTTATTAGAACGTCATTAAAGTTGACCCACCACCCAACAATCACATATCTTGATTTATTTTCTAATAGGGATTCCCCAATTGTCATAACCCCAATCCACCTTACTTCAAAAACTCATCGCGTCATAGATGATTTACGAATTTAAAGGCTCGTCATCCAAAAAAAGTAAGTGATTTTATTGAAGCACGTCATTCTTTTTAGTTCAAATTGTTTTGAAAGGTGTTATTTCCACCACAAGAACCTTGAATAAATACAATGTTAATTACATTGCGGAAAAAAAATCTTAAATAAGGGAATCAAGTGATATCATTTTGTCAAATAAGGGCCAGTGAACCTCGTTTCGAATAAGGACTTGACTAGGGCATTTTTGTCATTTATTTTTTAAAATTTTTTCTTTATTTTATTTTTTCCCATTACCTTTTTTTTTTTGTTGCGGTCGGCTACGGTCGCCTTGCCCATGCCTTCGCTAGCCGCGATAAGGCAACCTTGGGAGAGGGCCAGCCTTGCTTATAGCAAGCGAGGGCAGCCCTTGTTAGATCGAGTGAGGATGGCTTTGCTTGGGCCCTCGTCGGCGCGTAAAGAGTTATCAAAATCATAGTTGATCATGGTCATCAAGAAGAGGAAAATGACAATGTAACGATTTGACAAGTTCATTGGCCGCTAAAGAGCCCGATTGTCGGGGTATGGTGACGTCGCCCTCGTGGCCATTGTGGGCAGTCTCGCCCAACCCTCACCAGTGGTTGGCCATTGGCCACCTGCGACAAGGAAGGGAAAAAGAAAAGAGAAAAAAGAAAACGATTAAAAAATGCATTAGGTCATGCTTTAAAGAAAATGAGAGCACTTCATATACTTATTTAAAATAATATTTATTTTATTTTTATTTGAGAAAATGATGACATCTTATGTATTTATTTAAAATTTTGTCAAACGTGGGGGCATGGATTTTTCTGAACTAACTGCTACATAAAATGATTTGAGAACACAAAAAAAAAAAAAAACGTCTTAAAATGTAGCAGGGCATGCGAGCAGTTTCTCACACCTACTTGGTAGATCCAGCGTTTTTACTTATTTATTTATTTATTTTTGGTCGAAACTTCGAGCGAGTATACTGGAGAGCAATTATTTGGAAGCTGGACTTCCTGACTCGAATCAACACCCGGAAAGACCCAATTCACGAGCTGGGCCCCACTTCTGACATTTTCCCAACTTTAATTCTCCATTAAATTATACGTATTTTCCGTAACCATTTTTTAATTTTCTTTCTTCTTATTTATTTATTTCATGAAATTTCATGTTAATTATAGGCTGTCCGGTCGGGATTCTCTGCTCGCGTGAGGCCCTGATGGGACCTGTCCCTGGTCAGTGATGAGCGACGGAGAAGGGAAATGAGAATCAGCGCTTACTATTTTGCCAAAAAACAACAGTGGAATGAGAGTGACCATGGTTTGGGTTGGGCCCTTCTCCTCTTCCAACACCAGCCCAATAAATGGGAAATTTCAGAAATCAAATTCTGATTTATTTATTTATTTATATTAGGGGTCTGAAGAAAGTGGAATTTTTTAAAAAAAAAATGGGAATCGGGAGAGTTATTAATTTGAAATTAAGTACACTGAAGATGCAGTTGGATCCCACCAACCCTTGTCCATAGATATTGCCGCCCTGCCATCCCATATCTAATCTTCTTGATCCCATGGAGATATGATGTGAGAAGAAGCTGCTCTTAGCCCTATATAAATCTTGTTTGGAGCCCTTGGTCTCACTCTCACCCATCATTTAAAGGGCATAAATTTTTCTCAATCTCGTCAAATTTGCCACCAACATTTTTTTTGTTTGTTTTAGCAAAAAAAAAATCCCAAATTTTAGGGCAAGTCCCCAAATCAACCCTAAAATTTCCTTTTCTTCTCGAAGAAAAATCATCAATTTTTGCTATAATCTCAAATTTCGTCCCCGTTAGCCTTCCGCCCAAAATTGCCGTCGCTCATCCCTAATTTTTCATATCTCATAATGGTTTCATTCCAAAGAATTTTAATAATTCGTATCATGGTAGATTTGTCATCCACGTGAAAATGCCACGTCGGTCCATACCTATTGGCCCATTACTTTGCTCGTGTTGATTTGTTAACAACATGAAAATGCCGCGTCAAGTTGAGATCGAATCGCGTGGTACATTTGATAATAGATCGAAAGTCGACAGATTTGGGACTTTACTTCGAGTCGGAAGTTTTCACGGTATTAAGCCCATTTAAAGTTAGTGAATATTTCGTGCCGATTGAAGTAAAAGCCTAGAGAGTGGAGTCGATTAGCGCCTTCGAAATCGTAAGAAGATGTAAAAAAAAAAAAATCCCTGAGAGATCCCCAGCAAAAAATATACAAAATCCCTTATTTTCTATCGAATGGATCGACCGTAGCCACTCTCTGTAGTCCACGAAATCGGGCGCCCCACAGGGAAATGCTGAGAACGTTACCCACTAATAAAGATAACCGTGATACTGTAGACGTCACAGTCCTTTGTTTTTGTTTTGGGGGGGGGGGTGGTTTCGGTACCCACTAATAAGCCTTTTAGTGAACTTAAACAAGTGCGGTCAAAGAAGTCAATTTGTCTTTAACCGGGGCCGTAACCATTGGGGAAATGCTGAGCACGTTAGGAGTCCGGTTTGGCGGGTCATCTGAAAAGGTACTGCTCACATAATTAGAACGGCAGATTGAAGACGACGGATGGACCAGCATGACGTGAACGAGCCAATTCACGAGGGCTCCTGTGGCTGGCAAGTGCACTCCCGAGATGGGTACAAAATACCAAATATCATCAACCCACCAAAATTTGAAACTGTTCCTCTGTTTTGTTTGGGGGGGTGGGGTGTTATTTGTCAGAGGGTCCAAAAAGCAAATCACGGGCCAAAAGTGAAAAAAGAGGAAAAAAAATCATAGAGGGAGGAAGATCTGAAGCGTCGTGGGTGAAGAAGAAGGTACAAGAGAATCCTCACTTTCATCATCACGAAACTGACCAAACCCCAGTTTAGATCTCCGGGAAAAGAAAGGACGCGAGGGGAGCCAAGTGATTCCCGTGAACTCTCTCTGACCTGCGACGAACGTGAAGAATCGTTCATGGCCTCTTTGCATCGTAGTTCATCAAATCCCCAGCGAACGTGAAGAATCATTCATTCATGGCCTCTTTGCATCGTAGTTCGTCAAATCCCCAACGAACGTGAAGAATCATTCATGGCCTCTTTGCATCATTGCTCATCAAAACCCACCCCACTTCCCCCATGCCTACTTCTAACTTAGCTCATAATTTCATTGATTCTATCGGAAAAGCACCGTCAATATTGCAGAAAAGTCCCTCGTGTTCTTGTGATTTAGACTAGCAGAGGGCCAGCTTAGAGCTTACGTGAAGTAGAAATTCATTTGGTAATGTAATTTTAAAGTAAAAATTTGTTTGATTACACAATTTCATTTTTATATTTATGAAGTAGTTTTTACTCGAGAAGTTATTTTAACCTGCTTTCAAGAGTAAAAAAGTTACTTCTCCTTCAAAAGTAGGAATTTCTCGACATTAATATCCCTTTCGCTTCTCTCTAACCCTCTCTCACTTTGGCCCCTTTTCATTCTTAATGTCTCTCTCTCTTCATTGCCAATCACTCTTTGTATTCACTCTCAACCATACATCTGCCGTCAAAATGAGTTATGGGTTAAGTTAGGTATGGATTGAGTCGAGTATGGATCGTTAAATTTGTATTGTATGAAAATGAGTTAAAACCAGTCAAATCGATCAATATGGATTGGGCTATATTTAACCCAATCATCCATCCGACCCTTCTAACACCTCTAGATATATGCGAGGAAGTACTGAAACTGCTGAAACTACCCATGCCTTTAACGTGAATATATGAGCTTAGCATCGAATTCTTTTACACAAATTTTCCCATAAGTTGATCCCTATTTGCATAAATAATTAAATGACAATTTACACCTAAATTCATTAGTATTTGCATTTCATTTTTTTGAATTTTTATTGAATAATTTTTCGTAAAATATTTGGTGTTAATAATATTTTAGAAGTATAAATTTTCAATCACTGTCAAACGATTTTTTGTTCCATAAGCAGAAATTTCACAACATTATCAAATGCCTTTCTTTGATCAGAAATTAATTTATAGCCAAAGTTAGTTTCTAAATCAAAAGTGTTATCGTGCAAACCCTTAATGATCATATGCATGCAGCATAATATGTCTTGTGATCCTTATTTGTTTGCATAAAACACCCTCCTTATATATTGCGAAAAAGTGCTTGAAACATTTCTCGTGATTGCAATTTTAGAGAGGAATTCCAATCTTTGATAATTTTGTCATCATCTAATTGTTCCTAAATGGTTCCATTCAACGCTATAAAATGGACACAAGAGACAATAGCCATTTCAAATCGTATCAACATAATAGCACCAAAACAAATACGATGTGAGGTATGAATGTCTAAAATCTGTCCTACCGCCTATTTTTCATAAGAGTAATGCTAGAATTATATACAAAACCAATTTATTAAGAATCATCAATAATTTTTGCAAATATTTGAGTTAATACTTTTTAAAGTATTTATTTTCGTTTTCAATGTCAATCTTTTTTCTTGGCAAAACAACGCAAATGGTCTTTGACTTTAATCTAATGTGCAATGTTCTTTGATCAGAAATTAATTTATAGCCAAAAGTTAGTTTCTAAATCAAAAGTGTTATCGTGCAAACCCTTAATGATCATATGCATGCAGCATAATATGTCTTGTGATCCTTATTTGTTTGCATAAAACACCCTCCTTATATATTGCGAAAAAGTGCTTGAAACATTTCTCGTGATTGCAATTTTAGAGAGGAATTCCAATCTTGATAATTTTGTCATCATCTAATTGTTCCTAAATGGTTCCATTCAAAGCTATAAAATGGACACAAGAGACAATAAGCCATTTCAAATCGTATCAACATAATAGTACCAAAACAAATACGATGTGAGGTATGAATGTCTAAAATCTGTCCTACCGCCTATTTTCATAAGAGTAATGCTAGAATTATATACAAAACCAATTTATTAAGAATCATCAATAATTTTTTGCAAATATTGAGTTATGCTCCACTTATTTAAAAATTTATTTTCGTTTTCAATATTATCTTTTTTCTTGGCAAAACAACGCAAATGGTCTTTGACTTTAATCTAATGTGCAATGTAGTCCTTGAACTTTTAATTTGATCAATATGATCCATGAAATTTAATATATTATACAATGTGGTTTTTTGAACTTTTAATTTGAGAATATAATCCTTGAACTTTTAGAATATTCAATTCGTTCTTGAATTTGAATCAATGGAAGGACTATATTGAATATTTTCATATAGTTCAGGACTAAGTTAAACATCTTTCAAAAGTTTAGGGATTATATTGATTAAATTAAAAATTCATGGATTACACTGTACATTAGATTAAAATTCATAGATTATTTGTGTAATTATTTTTTTTTTGGGTCATGTGAATGATTTTGTTTTGTTTTTTTTTTTGGTCGAACACATAAATGATTTTGTTGTAGTCTTGCCAAAGAAACAATTTTGTAAAGGATATCAAACATCATCACGTCCTGCTCACAATCACTGTATATCTAGCAAGAAACAAACTCTCTCTCTCTCTCTCTCTCTCTCTCTCTCTCAGAAACTCTCTGATCGCCTTGGTCACAAACAAATCCTGGCACAGGAAACAAACTCTCTCACTCTCTCTCTCTCTCTCTCTCTCTCTCTCTTCTCTTATTAGCGCACACACGGGCAAGAAGATGCCAAGCTCTGGTTCACTTCTGAGACAGCTCAGTGGGAAAGAAGCTTGGAGCTCAACCTCAAAGAGGTGGGTCATTGGCGTTGGAAGTGGAAGCAAGCGGTACAACTCCGCCAACGCCGGGAGAAGCTTGGACCCGATGGACGGCTCAACCAAATGTATGGCGGTGAGAATGGCGGGTTGGTGATGAGGAAGAGAGTGATGGTGGTGGTGGACGAAAGCTCTCACTCCAAGCATGCAATGATGTGGGCTCTCACTCATGTGGCCAACAAGGGCGACTTGCTCACTCTGCTTCACATTATCCCTCCTGGAGCCGAGAGATCTTCTCCTCCTCCTTCCTGTGATTCTTCTTCTTCTTCTTCAACTTCTCCATATCTTGCCAATTCCCTCGGGTCTCTCTGCAAGGCTTCTAGACCAGAGGTGAGTATCGTTTTGCTCTGCTTTTCCTCGTTATAACGAAATGCATTAGCTAATGTTCGTGTTTCGGTCGTGTTCCCTTGACCCCAACCTGCCACATTTGCTCCGTCGGTGACAAGTGACAGATTAGGCCTCAGATCTAGAGATCCTTTGGAAATGAGGTATATGCAGACTGGGTTTACAGTAAAAAAAAAAAAACGGATTTTTAGCCAAATGAAGACGCGTGCTTTTTCTTAATTATGCTGTCAGACCAATTGCTCCAGGCTCAGGTGCAGCACTCCTGCTTTCTCTCCTTTTGGAGGTTGCATGCAGGGGACACTAGTATGAGAGCTCCATTCTGGCTTGGGTCATCTTTTCTCTTTTCTTTTTCAGAACTTGGTCCGTCTTTCTTTTCTGGGTTCTTTTCTTTTTCAGATGCCTTCGTTAAATTCCATCGTTTTTCAAAAGAAATCCTCTGGTCTCAGCTCAGAGAGAGAGAGATTAGTTGTTACTAACTTACTATTATCAAACTGGATTCCATTTTGATGGGTCTTGATGAATCACACAGGTGGAAGTGGAGGCACTAGTGATTCAAGGTCCAAAGATGGCTACCGTGATGAGCCAAGTGAAGAAGCTGGAAGTCTCTGTTCTTGTGCTGGGTCAGAAGAAGCCATCCTCGCTCATCCGCTGGTGGGTCAAACATCTCTCCAATCTCAAAGACCTAAAAAACACTCACACGCACAACGAACTTCGAAGTTCGAACATCTTTTTTCTCTGTTCCTTACTTTGCAAATTGTGTTCTTGCGTCCTCCACGATCCCGCGCATCAAGACCTCTGACCTCTCAAGTGTTTTGACGTTGTTGGGAAATCCTGTATTTTTCTAAAGATAAAGTCATATTCTAATGAACTTCTTCGGGCAGCCTGTGCGGGGCCAGCACATCTGAAGAGTTCGTGGAGCAATGCATCAACGGAGCAGATTGCTTGACCATAGGAGTGAGGAAGCAGAGTAGAGGTGTGGGTGGCTATCTTATCAGCACCAAATGGCAGAAGAACTTCTGGCTCTTGGCCTGAGTTGTGGTTTTCTCTCTCTCTCTCTCTCTCTTTTTTTTTCTAACCCTGGTGTTTTAATAATTTTGTGAAGTTATTAACTTCCTAGTCTAGTATAATTGCTGTAGTATAGTAGCAGTAGCAGTAGCCGGCGCAGAATCCCAAGTAGGGGTTACTGGAAGATCATATGATATGGTTTAGTGTAATGTTGTAATAATTGTAGAATATAGGACCAGGACCTTCAATCATGTAATCTAATGTGCTGGTATCTGTCGGCTGATGTAGAGATCTACGAGATGGATGACTCTCTCTCTCTCTCTCTCTCTCTCTCCTTGGGAATGATGGGTGCAAATTAATACCCTGCTTTCTAAGCTTTAGCCTTGTTGATTGTCTTCTTCCTCAGACTGAATTTGCAGTCAAGCACCCAAGAATGGATAGAGCATCGAAACATTATGGACAGAAATGTCATGTGGCCACATTGGTGGCGGTAGAACTTTGGAACTCAATTGGAAAAGCAGTGAAACGAACTATTATCACAAGAGATTTTGCAACCCATGTTACCTCGGACAACATTACCGTAGCCGCAATTTGGATGACGGTTAATGCATGATGTATCGGCACATTTTGATGCATACACAAAATTGAATTGGTTGATCAAATTGGATTGGTTGAGTGATCAAGTGCTCTGCTTTGGTTGCAACGTATTTTTAGCGCCCCAACCCTACTCAATGATGCCACTAGCCTTGCTCGACGATGCTAGGTGGAACTTAGATCGAGCGAGAAGGTCGATTGGGTCTAAGATTTTCGGTGAGGACCTTAAGCTGGATCCAATCTAACTTCCTATCTTAAGCTGGATCCAATCTAACTTCCTTCTCGAGTTTTGAGTCAGCTTGCTTTTCCTCTGGACCTTAAGTTGCCGCCAGGGCTCAACTCTTTTGGCTACACTAGGGCACGGTGCTTATCTCAGTGTCCGGCAATGGTGCTTTCCGGTTCGAATGAGCATCCAGCTCTACATCGCCGATCCCCGACCAGGCACTCCATGTCCCGACCAGGCACTCCATGTCAATCTGAAAAAAAAAAAAAAATTTTCGGAAACCTGTTTTTCCAATGATGATGAGGATCTCTCTTGCGAGCCTTCGCGGCTCTTAGTTTTTCTCGTTCGTTCTCAGGTTGTCGATCCAGGATTCTTAGCTTGGTTATCAAGCCCATGCTTACCATCCTTCATGGGACTCATCAAAGATTCTTAATGCATCATCGGAAAGGCCAAAACCATGGTCAAAATTTTAGCCGAGCTTTGACTTCTCTGCATTTTTATATGTCATAATTGAGATGTCGGCAATAAAACACATCTGGATTTTAATAACAAGGGTTTTCACTTTTGTGGCTCAATGAATTCGCGCTGCCTATCTGTGAATTGTGGGTTTGCTTTTGGGTGAAGAAAAAGTTGACATCGAAACTAAATACGAGGTTTGCAATATGATTAAAAAAATGACCAAACTTTTAACGTTCGTCGTATAAGTGTAACAACCCACATTCAACTTAACGATTTATACATAAAGACATGTAATTCGACAAGTAAAATAACTTGAAATTTCACTCGATCTATTAAAAAAACGTCGCACATCGTCGGGAGTCTTATAAAAAAATTAGATTAACCACCTTTAGGTTTTTAAAAAATTCTTTATATTTTCGAAAAATAAGGTCTTTGAAATTCATAATTTTTTTAAATATGCATTACATGCGAAAATAAATTCAAATGAAAAATTTATTTATCTCAGCATTAGTACGCCAAAATAATATTTAACAAAAAATTATTATATTCACTCATCTTCACGCGCGATCTGCGAATTGCGACTTCCACTCACTCGTCCGCGGTCGGAGCTCGAGAACGCGAGCATCTTCGTCGTCTGATACCTGCGGTCTTCGCGAGTTCCACGCTCCGGCGATGCAAATTTTCCAGCTTGCGAGGTACGTTTTCTTGTCGGGCTTGGCTCTCTCACATCCTCGAGTGAATGCTGTCCGATCTGTTGAGATTTCACAGTCTCTCGTCCTAGTCGGCAATGGAATGTTGGGGGGCAGTTTTCGATACTTTCAGCCTCGGAGGGTGGGGGGTGGTTCGTTTTGTTGGTTTTTGGTTTAGGATTTGTGTTTCGGCAGATTCTGTTGATTCCTTATGGATAGTGCGCATTTGAAGTTCTTATAAAGCGATGGAACATGAAACCGGGGAGGATTTCCAGTGGAGTAGGGATTCCGTAAAGCAGAAGGGTAGGAGAAGATCCGCGTTAGGTTAGTGAGGTGATTGGCAAGTGGATAATTTACGGCTATCTTAGTATTCAGCTAGATTGCACTGAACGCAGCAGTAATTCAAGTTCAATCTCTGATGAACTGCAATTCAGGTTGATCGTCTCGATATGGGTACTTCTGCGAGATCCTGCCGCCCCCACCATGTTGTTAATTGATCTCAATAGAAACCTATTTGTGCTGGATTAGTCTGGAACAAAATCTTGTACATTCTTATCCTTTTTTTGGTAATTTAAGTTAGAAGGGAAATCTGACCCGAATAGGCAAAATAATAAGTTAGGAGGGAAATGGATGGGAAAGGAAATAAAAAGGCAACGGAGTGAATGGAAATTTTAAAATCACTTGTAAATACAGAAGGCAAGCGCAACTATATGTACAACCAAAGATAATGGACTTGCTGCAATCTTTCCTGTTTTTGTTGGAGAACAGAAAAATCCATGAGGATATCATGTTTTCGTTGCAGTTAAAAAGTGGAGAGCAATGTGATCATTTCTTGTGAAGTGGACATACAAACCACACACAGACGTGCATTTATATGTGCAAAATCATCTGTAAATGCGGTTGTTTTTTTTTTTTTTGGTCGAGACCTGTAAATGTGGTTGTTTTTTGAGCTGCTTTTCTGCTACTTTGGGAATAGCTTGATTTCAAGCTTTGCACCCTTTTTGGTGTGATGATTGCTGGAAAATTTTATGGCAGTAATTTAAAGCAATCTCATGTGACCATGGAGCTGATTGCTTTAGTATGTTGTTATTTGGATTTCCCCTTTGTGCTTTATCCTAGCGTCCATGAAGCTACTTGGCCTGTCTTAACCTTTGCGTCTCCTCCCACTCTCCACAACGAGTTTCTGTAATTATTCTGTAGCTTTTTCTGCATACAGAAGCAAGAAGGTTGAAGACTGTGGGTTAGTGATTGTTCAGGAGCTGTCTGGACACCTCCTATAGACCATTACTTCATTGACCTTACGCTAGAGCAGGTGAATAAAGGAAATAAACTTGGTTCCACTTTAAATGATGAGGCTTGGAGAGATCAGGTTTATTCATTTAACAATTTTTCAGATTGCACTTTGTAAATGATTTGGTGAATGGTCGTTGTGATCGTCTAAAAAGGCACTATGAATATATGAGAAATCTTCTTGGGTGAAGAGGTTTTCCATGGGAAGGACAGAAGAAGTTAGTACCAACAGATTATGATGCTTATATTCAGGTGCATCTTTATTCCTGTTATATTTATATTCATAGTTATCAGATTCTGTTCGATGCATGTAACATGTGGCTCATGTAGGAAAATTCAGATCTGAACTCACACCAGACTGAATCTGACCAAACCATTTTGTTTTGAGTTTGATATGTGGAAATTCACCTTCGGTCATCCTGCAGCATCACCATAACAGCTATTGTGATGGTAAGCATCGTCTAATGACGTTATTCCTTAGAAAATGGCTTTTCTTCTTTACGGGGGGTTTTGGAAGTTTTTAAGTTCGTAGTTTTACACCCTCATGTGCGTTTGTGTTTCCTTCAATTGTTAGGGAGTACATCTGTTTTGTGGTCGTTGATCAAGGTGCTTGCTCTGGCCTAATATTGCAATTGATCATTATTCTGAAGGGACAAAATGAAGCTACTTTAATTACTGGAGGAGTAATTGGATGTCACCTACAAGCCTCTTTATGGAAGTTGACAACCATGGCCAGGGAGGTACTAGTCTCCGTCTCTTGTTCTCGCCCATCAAGAAATGCACAATCTTCCTCGTTATCCTCTCAAGTCTTGCCTTTTTCCTTCTTATTGTCCCACCATCCTCTTCATCTTACATTCCTCCTTTACCCACAGTTCCCCGGCGAGCCCTCAGTAGCAATGTCAACCCCATCATAGCCAAACCTTGTTCTCTCTTGGCTGACCACAGTGGGATTGTCGACTACTCTGCCCTCCACTTTTGTCTCTTTGACCAAAACCAATATCTTTCAATCCCTTTTCTATCACTACTTCTCCTTATTCATTTCTATATCCTCATCAAAACTGCGCAAGACCATTTCTCTATTGTCACCACCAAGCTCTCCTCTCACCTGAATCTAACCCCCAGTATGGGTGCGGTTACCCTTCTTGCCCTAGGAAATGGTTCCCCTGATGTGTTCTCTTCAGTCGCTGCTGTCCGATCTGGACAATATAGGACAGGGTTTGGTGCTATACTTTCTGCTGGCGCATTTGTATCAGCATTTGTGGTTGGTTTTGTTGCAATTTACGCTGCACCTTTTTCCTTAGATGCAACACAGTTCGTGAGAGATGTGCTCTTTTACATGATTTCAACATTGTTTTTGTTTTGGGTGTACTTGAGTGGGGAGATTTTTATATGGCAGGCATTTGGATTTGTTGGATTTTATGTTTTTTTTGTTGTCTTTGTATTTTGGATGGATATGGGATCACAGAGAGAGAAGGGCGGGGCTGAGGTGGGTTTAGTTGGACACAATGAATTATCGAATGAGTTTGCAGAATCTGATTGCGAGATGGGAAGCGTTGATGGTAGCATGCGAAGGGTCAAAGCAACTTTCAGATTGCATCGCACTCTTAATAAGGTAATTCAGAAAGGTCAACTTCATTTGTGACATTTTCTTCTTCCTTCAGAAAAATAATTCCTTCTGTGAGAAACGCTATAAGTGCCTTGCGGAAGGCACTCATAAATGGATGGAGATTGGAATAAAGTTTTAACGGTTTTGTCGATAAAAGTAGGGGAAAAAGGTTCACTTAATAACGAGATCCATACCTAGCAGGGAATCTTGGAGTCAACTAGTTGGGCATGTTTCCTTACTATTATGGTTGATAATAACATTTTCATTAGAAAGTAATTTGGTGGTTATATATTCTTAAAGGGCCAAGACTTTGTTTTCGGACTTGCGCTCTCTTGATACACAGATTTATTTCTTAAGGACTGTCAAGTAATTCAGATCTGATTATATGACTTAAATCAAGAAGGATCTTCTCGGGGAAGTTTGGAAATAGACACAGAAGTTGGGGTTCAGAGTAAAATTTTTTTGGCAATAACATTGTTGATACGATGTTGTAGGGGTTCAGGGTGATAATAGTGTATGTTGAGAACTTTCTTCATCGACAAACTGTTAGTATTATTTTAATTTCAATGACTATGCTAGAGTAATGTGACCAACTCTGAATGTCTTAGTTTTACTACAAAATTTAGTGTTCTGCAATGCTTATTCCAGACTGAGGAAGCAAATCCCACCATATGGGTGTGTATAAAAGAGGTTGCTGTGGCTCTGGAATCTTAGGGTCCAAGAGGTGTAAGGATTTTGAGAGAAGAGAGTTGAGAATAAAGCTATTGAATAGGGTACATTTATAGCTCAATCAATGTTATTGAAGTTGCACTTGCCTTGTCATTTAACTGTGTCGAGTGAGGATGAAGAAGGTATCTGAATGACATCAATGTAGACAGAGATGGGAAAGACATTGAATAAGAGTAAAAGTTGAGACTAGCCTCTGCACATCTAAGAAAACCTTGACTGGGCACTAACTCTAGAGTGTTTTTTTTTTAAAATACCTAGACTTGTTTTGCCTTGATCTTACTTATATTTTCTAATGTGATCAGATTGCTAAAGCATGGGAAGTTCCTGTCTCTTTTCTTCTGAAGCTCACCATTCCGCAAACTTCACCTTCAAAATGGAACAGATTAGACATATCTCTCAACATTATTTTTTGCCCATTGGCCCTTTTATACGCTTGCAACTCCTTCGTGCCAGTAGATCATCCAGTCGTTTTCCTTGTTGCAAATACCCATTTTCCTCTGTGGCTCATTGTTCTCTTTGCAAGCTCCTCTCTTGCCATTCTTCATTTCATCATGGAGAAAGAACCACCAAAAACCGAGCAACTTTTTGTGATTTTGGTGGCATTTGTGATGAGTGTGTTCTGGATATCCACCATAGCAGGAGAGCTTTTGAATTGCCTTGCAGCTCTTGGGACACTTCTTGATTTGCCCCCATCACTTCTTGGGTTAACAGTGCTTGCATGGGGAAATTCGGTGGGCGATCTGGTTGCCGATGTGGCCATAGCTAAGGCTGGCCAACCGGCAATGGCCATGGCTGGGTGTTTTGCTGGGCCAATGTTCAACATGCTTGTTGGCCTTGGAACTGCTTTGGTTATGCAGACTGCCAATGTGTATCCAGAAGCTTATGTACTTCACTTCCATGTAGGTATCGTGATGGCGTTTGTGTTTCTGCTGCTAAGTCTGATGGGCTCTCTCTTAGTGATAACATGGTGCAGATTTCGGGTTCATAGGTTTTGGGGATTTTCTCTTGTGGGTATCTATGTCGTTTTTATGATAGTTAGTGTAGCTATTGCCAAGTTTTCCACGTGACAGTTGCTGAAAATTCATCCATGCAAAGTTGCTATGCACAATGTCTCTACTTGGTGAAAGGACAATCATCACAAGTACACTGGACTATGCATGAAACACCTGATGAAGGCTACTCAGTTTTTTTTCATGTAGATGGGCAGATTTTGCGGATGGGACGGTAATTATCCTGAGCGGTATTTGGCTCATCTGTCATAATCCATGGGTATACTAGCTTTGTTAATTACTAGGATCCAGAAAAGATTTATTCCAATGAAAATGCCATTGGTAAGCTTCAATTTCAAATATCTTGCAGTGGAGTGGTGTTGAAGTGTTAATGGCTATATATGTTGAATTTCTACAATGGATTCTGAATGCCACCTTCAGTTAGTAGTAGGCCATATGCTTCTCCCGTTCTTTGTGCATAGTTGGCCATAATTTTTGCTTTGCCATCAAGAGGGAGAACAAATTTATGCTATTGCTGCAGAGACGTAGCCCATGCCTCTCATCTTTTGATTGGAGCCTGTGGTTTGGCAACCATGTTTTACGAGTTGCCCTACAAAGAAATAATGGCGACTCTTGAGTCGTACTGGTACATGCACATTTGGGGCCTGTAACTGGAATTTGCTTAAACGGTGTAATGCTCAATCAAGCATGTGAAGCTTCAAATGTAAAACTTTGAGCAACTGTCCATTTTGCAATCGATGCATCTCCGAGAAGTCATTTGTTGTCGTATTTTCTACACTCTAGTCTTTAACCATCTGAGCATTTCACAAACTGTCCGGAGCACAACGACGTTGGATGTGTAATCCGAGGCTTGCTGGTTGTTTGGATCCTGGGAATGTCAGGTGTGTTGGTCGATATGACTAGGGATGAATCCTAAGAGCGATAAGCAAGCTTATGACAAGGAGGGAGATGAGATTGGATAGGATAGGATAAAAAAACACGGATTGGGAGAGAAATGAGAATTACGCGTGTCAAACTGTCGCTGCTGCTTCATTTCAACTTCCATAGCCATGGCTTAACGGCCATTAACACAAGTCTTCCGCAATTTTTTTAGCTAGCAAATTCCTAGATTTGGCTTTTACTGATTTTGATGAATGATTTATCAGTAACTTTTCACGTGTTTATTAGCAGGTGCATAATTATCGAGCCATGAAAACATTGTCGTCGTCGCAAACCTTTTCTAATCAGGGCGGACGACCTAGTTGGATACATTCGTACCGAAAGAATTTGCCGGCGTTGTATGCAACCCGACTCAGAATGCCGAGATTGCCTAGCCTTTGTCTACTTGCATCTACCACGAAGGATCTTGGGTTGGGATGAACATGGAAGATGAGCGGTACGATAATGCAACAAGTCGACTTCAACATCAACCGGACGAATCTTGACTTATACGGATTCACAGAGATTAGTCTGTAGTCTGAGTCGAAAATACGGCTACTCCAAAACCGGGGAAAAAAAAAGTAGGGATAGAAGAGATTTCAGTCAATTATAGGTTGCTCTTCCTTGGACGATCGGATCAATTATGAGTTTCAATCGATGGAAGAACGTCTCACTACGTGATCTTCCAAACAGAATAAAAGTAGGGAAACATATCGATCGGTTGATATTCAATTCGAACAACGTTTAAGAGTATAACAATTGCCAGTTCAAATTACAACCAGATTGGCACTTTCTTTGAAACCGTTACCAAAATGAAAAAGAAGTATGAAAAGTAGAGAAAATGTTGCATATAGATTGGGTAAAGCTGTCGTTGTCCAGCTCACCATTCGCCGACTAACACATGGCGATGAGGCGAAGACGATAGCCGAGGCAGAGGCGGACTTGCTTTCGGGGGGGGGGGGGGGTCATCTGATTTGGGAGGAAGAAGGTGTGTGGAGAAATCTGGCGAAATATGAGAGAGAAGGCGTCGCTGGCGAGATAAGACAGAGAGGGGGGTGGGGTCGAGATAGGAGAGAAACGGCGTCGTCCATGCGTTCCAAAAAATTTCTGACAAGTGCGGCTCGATCGCCACGTGTCGCTCAGGGAATGGTGAGCCGGATCACATCAGCTCCTACCAAGTCTGTATGCAATATATTTTCTCATGCAAAGTACCCCTAAAGAACAATCTCAACTCTTTTGGGGGCCTCAAGTTACCACATCCAAAACATTTTAGTTTGTGGGGTCTGGAAATGCTCCTAGCTCAACGCCAAACGTATGGCCCCACGGGAAGCCACTTGTGTTCGCGCGTCATCTTTCTCGGACTTCTCCTTTGGATAATGCCAAAATCATGGATACGCGAAGATTGATGTCTAAGCGATATGTTCCTACCTATTAATGGAGAAATTAAGGCTGGTCTCATTTTCAATTTTGTAATTTCTCCTTACCATATTTACTATTTTTTTCTTTGAAAGGAAATAACCCCCCCCCCCTTTTTTTTTTGTAAAAGAACAAATTACAAAGAAACCTCTCGTGACTTTTCAAATTAAAGAAAAATGCTCGCTACCTTCGAAAAAGAGGAAAATTACTCAAGTTCGTTTCGAACACGCATGCGTCGTCATGCGTATTGCGCGTCCCTTCTGATCTTATGTAAACCAAAAAGTGTCTTAAGCCTTCCTTAATTATCCCCCACGTCAAATAATGGGTAAGATGTGATAAATCTATGGTGTAATTTATTAAAAACGAAGCGAGATTAACATGATAAAATGTCGTATTATTCATAAAATTTAATTTTTTTTAAGGGTGATTCACGGAACTTCCATGGACAAATTTCATGATCTATAACCGCCATAATTCTCTTAATGATGATAAAAATAATAATAAATACTGTTCATTTTTTAAACCTAATTTTGTAAAAATTATTTTGTCTAGTTTTTTTTTTTCGGTCCTGCTCGTGAAAAATTGAAAAGGAGAAGAAACAGGAAAAAAGACACACAGCAAACAGAGAGAGAATGAGAGAGAGAGTTTGAAAACAAGCGAGCTACTTCTTGAAACTCCCGACCTTTCAAACGCTCTCGATATCTCCGTCTTCACTTCTCCATTAAATACACGTCGCCTTCGATCTCGGTTTGGACTCCCATTGCCTGGCAACGCCGCTCGACTCTCACCGCATTGCCCGAGGCTTCGCGCGATTCCGGCTTCGCGCCTCCGCTCTCTCTTTGAAGGTATCCTCGACATCATCGACTGCTTGGCTGAACGCGGGATTTGATGGTGATTGTTCGAGGTTGAAGATGTTGTGGCAATGGAGTCCTGAACGTGCCCGTGGCGGGCCCTGTCGCGCTCGCGATTGTGTGTGCCGTTGCTCTTTTTTTTTCCATGCTTTTGTGGTTGATGTGCTGTTTTTATTGTCTAGGGAGTGCTGACTCTCGGGGACCGTGATTAGCTCTGTGGTTCGATCAGGTAAAAGTGACTTCTCTTTGCAGAAAAGAGGAAATGTTTGGAAGAGTGTGGAGGAGGAGCTTGGCGGAGTGTGCTTCTGTAATTCGTGCTTGTGTGAGTCCTCGGTGGTGACTGGGTGTGTCAAACCATTGAGGACATGATCTTGCTCTAGAGAAGTTAATTTGAGTCCGTTGGTGGAAGAAGTTGGCGTGCGTTGGTATTCTTAAAGGATGTATAATCGTTAATGCTGGGCTAGTCACTTGCACAGGTTGCGTTGTGCGTTCATGGTCATTCGTCATAGCCATTGGTGTCCCGACTCCTGACCATCGTGCCTGCATTTTGTGATGCCTTTCGCTATAGTGAATTCAAGTGGACTACATTAAAAGCCTAAACTACATCACGAATTTTATTGCTGGTTATTTAATTTTAAGCAAATAGTGTCAACACACTTTAAAAGCTTGATAGAAGGATTTTCCATTCAAAGGATGTTGGTGGGTCTTGATACCCCTTTCCAGCACAAATGGCATACTAGTACGCTAAAATTTTGAAATTATGCTATTCTAGTGTATGCTTTCCCTATGCTGTAGCCATTAGTTTTTCCATGGATTCATTTGTTTTGTGGGTTCTTTTTGTAGGATTTAATATTTTGGGGTCGTGTATCCATCAAAGATGAGTCCATATCTTGCTGGCATTCTTGTTCCTCTTGTATTTACCCTTATCTTCCAAAATTCAAAGAAAGGAAAGAAGCGGGGATTGCCTGTTGAAGTTGGTGGAGAACCTGGCTATGCAATTAGAAACCGTCGTTTCACGGCCCCGGTATCTAGTTGGTGGGAAGGAATCTCGACTCTCGCAGAACTTTTTGAACAGTCGTGCAAGCAG
Source organism: Psidium friedrichsthalianum (assembly GCA_019149425.1). Lineage (NCBI taxonomy): Eukaryota > Viridiplantae > Streptophyta > Magnoliopsida > Myrtales > Myrtaceae > Psidium > Psidium friedrichsthalianum. The sequence continues at coordinate 3,756 of JAGVVM010000514.1, read as the reverse complement.
CATCCAAACAAACCGCTGCTTGGAACTCGGAAATTGATTGCAAGAGAGACTGAAGTTACTCCAGATGGAAGATCGTTTGAGAAGCTTCACTTGGGAGACTATGAATGGCTAACATATGGCAGAACATTTGAATCTGTGTGTAACTTTGCCTCTGGTTTGGCATGCCTGGGACATAAAAGGGGAGAACGTGCAGCAATCTTCGCTGATACTAGAGAAGAATGGTTTATAGCATTGCAGGTGCTTGTCTTTTAGCTCACCAGAGAGTCTAATACGTCATATTTTCTCGCTTTTGGTTCAGTTATGCAATTTTTACAATTGTACTGCTTCCTTTTCTGCTTAACATCCATAATTTATTGGTCACAAGTCAAAAGGAAGATTGTTCTCTAAGCTCTTTCATTGCTACAACCATTTCATCAGTTTGTGTATTGCAGTTGTGTAGGCCGGCCGAATATTTGTGACATAATAAAATTCTTATTCTGTTGCTCTTTTTTCACTTTTGTTAGGGCTGCTTTAGACGGAATATAACTGTTGTTACTATATATGCGTCCCTGGGAGAGGAGGCTTTGTGTCACTCGTTGAATGAGGTACTCTCTCTCTTTCTCTCTCGCTCTCTCTCTGCACGCGGTCTCGTATGCCCACATGTTCTCTCATACATCGATACTTGTTTAGGAAATTTGATTCCCTCTTCCATCAAAGGAGTCTTGAAGGAACTGAAAGAAAATTTTCTCATGTGCATTAAGACAACTTTTTGTTTTGCTGAACCAACATGTAGTTGTTTATGGGTGATACCAGAAGGGTAAATGTGGTAGTTGTCAATTGTCATGGAATTGCTTGGGTAAAGCTATAATATCTTGAGTGTGATTATAATGATGTCTTGACGGATGTCGTCAATGTAAATAAGCCCGTTGATTTTTTAGGTCAAAATGAGTGCACAAGATCTTGAAGTCATGTTGCTTTACCCATGTAAGCTGCACCTTGCTATCGTTTCTAAATAACTAGTTTCGTGATTTTTCTCCTGCGTGACATGATTTTTATCTGATTGATATCATTACAGACCGTAATTGTGCAGTAAATGGAACTAATATCTAAAAAGCTGGGCCCCCAAATTAAAATTTGATGTTCATCGTCTAAAACCCTCGAAGACAGAATGAATTTTAGGATCATTTCATTTTCTCATTCAACATTATTGTACCCTGCATGTGAGATGCTGCTGAAAAACGCTCTTCTAATTCTTCATCTAAGTCCTGATGGAAATATTGACCATGAATTGGGATTCCAACATCACGAGAGAACTCAACAGTTTTTTTTTTTTTTTTCTCTTAGGTAATAATCACCAGAAAGTGCTTCACTAGCTTTTTGAATGTTTTGTAGACGGAGGTAACAACTGTTATTTGTGGCAAAAAGAGCTAAAGAAGCTTGTAGACATTTCCGGACAGCTTGATACAGTGGAACGCGTTATATGCATGGATGATGAGGTACCTTCTGATGCTGCATTGGTTGACCGGAGCACTAGCTGGATCATCAGTTCTTTTTCTGATGTAGAAAGAATTGGCCAAGAGACCCTGTTGATGCTGATTTACCACTCTCTTCTGATGTGGCAGTCATAATGTATACAAGTGGGAGTACTGGTTTGCCTAAGGTTAGTAAGGCATTTACTTTTTCCTACAAGCATAAGTAAACCAATTTTGTTATCCAAATATTTTGCTATATCATTAGTAGTTTCTTCATCATGCTGGTGTATTTTACTCTGCTGCAATATCTGAATGTGTATGTAGACGTGATCTGTGAATGCAATCTGCTTCTTATAAGTTTTTAGTTGCACCTAATTGATACTTTTCTTTTATCGTCCACAAATATTCAAGCATGACATGCGGTAGAAATATGTCTGGTTGTACTGTGTATAGATTTGCTGCTTCAGATTAATAGTTTGTGAACATTCCATGTTGATTATTATCTGATTATCTAGTTTCTCATATGAAATCATTCTCAGTGTGCGTACTATATTGATTCTGTCTGAGCCACTTTTACTGAATGATAAAGGTGCTGAATGGAAGTTGGTCCCTGCTAAGCGTAGCAAAATCAATATTTCCATCCCATGTACAAATGCAGATGCATTGGTAGAAAACGAGATACATATTAGTGTTTTGTTTAAAAAGTGACCTAGAATACTATTCTAGTGCAACATCAAACAAACGAGAAAAGTACAAAATATTTTCTCTGCTACCATTTATTTATCTTTGAGTTTGTGGGTAGATTTTTGGCTGAGAATGTAACCTTTTACTTGGTCATTGCTGCATACCTACTGACAATGTGGATGGTGCTCTCTTCAATCATTTTGCTTCTTAAAATTTGTTACGGGATGCAAGATACTGCTGGTGTACATGTCAGAATAGCTAGTGACGATTTATATCTATGTTTACACTATGAGAACGATTATCAGACATACTCGATTTGATCTCTTGATTTTTGCCTTCTTATTTTCATACTTCATGCAGGGAGTGATGATGACACATGCAAATGTGCTGGCTACTGTTTCTGCTGTAATGACTATTGTTCCTGGACTGGGAAGCAAAGATGTTTACCTTGCATACCTTCCCCTGGCTCACATCCTTGAATTGGCAGCTGAGGTATCTAATCTGTCAACTAATAAGTCATAGAATAGTGTCCATTTTTTGGTATTCTTTCTCTTATCATGATGGATTGGATCAAGTATTTTGGAATTTGTTTCTATGCACACTATAGAATGTCATTGCTGCTGTGGGAAGTGCAATAGGCTATTGGAACTGCATTGACTCTTACTGACACATCAAGCAAGATAAAGATGGGAACGAGAGGGGATGCCACTGCCTTGGCACCGACAGTGATGACAGCTGTCCCAGCGATTCTTGATCGCGTGCGAGATGGGGTGCGGAAGAAGGTTTGTCATTTTGTTGTACGACCTCTTTTGATGAAGTTAATCAACTGAAGAATGTTCTTAGAGTTACTTACAAGAAAATTTGAGAGAATGACCAAAATGGCACCTTTACCTGTTAAAAAGGAAGATTCATTTTTATGGCGGTTACTGGACCTTTCCATTTATTGCAGGTAGATGCAAAGGGGTGGATTCTCCAAAAGACTTTTTGATTTAGCATATGCTCGTCGGTTGTCTGCAATAAATGGCAGTTGGTTTGGAGCTTGGGGCCTTGAGAGGGTTCTATGGAACTTTCTGGTGTTCCGGAAGGTTCAAGCAATTCTTGGAGGTCGTATCCGCTTCATACTTTCTGGAGGCGCTCCTCTTTCTGCTGATAACCAAAGATTTATCAACATATGTCTTGGGTTAGTATTATCTTCATGACTGTGATGAATGATGAATTTTCTTGTGAGACCTGCTTTTTTTTATCTCGAGGCTTCACATATATGCATTTTTCTGGACACTTTACCTCATCTACTTGTCACTATTTCGTGTTGCTTTACATATAAAAATTTGTGTTTGGGGAAGCTTTTTAACTAGAAAACGGATTTCATTGATAACAAGCTATAAAGATGCAATCTTCTGTTTTTTGTTCACAAATCTTAAAACGAAATGAGAGCTGCTTTTGTCGAGCAAGAGAAAGTTAACTGGTGGTTTCATGGATCACCATTTCTCCTGAAAAATAGAAGATGAGAATATCCAAACATGGGTGGTGCTTCCCTCTCCAGCTATAATTAGCAGTGGCAGCCAAAACATATATATCTCTGCCAGCTTGGGCTGGAAGAATTTAGAAGGTTGTGGCTGGG
>JAGVVM010000513.1:0-37129 GCA_019149425.1 Psidium friedrichsthalianum | reverse complement strand
AAATGGCTTGCCTTTCATCATCCTGTTATGCCCCATTGTATACATTCGGTGCATCATATGTAGCTTACGCTCCCTATACAGAGTTGGCAAATTAAATATGTGGAATGGTCATGCATAAACCATAAAATGTGTAAGCACAATGCAAATGTGAAAATTTCAAACAGCTTGTCATGTTTCTTGAAGCACAGTGTATGCAAGCATGAAAAAAAAAATTCTAGGGAATAGGGGTTGTGGATTGTCCCCTGCTCATGTGAATAGATGAAACAAGTTCGGAAAGTAATCTTCGAGTCGAGGAGTGGCTTGTTTCTAACTTTGCCCCTACACAAGGAAGACATATGTGAATGAGTCAAATGAAGACATGAAACACTCTGATTTGTTCAATGTCAACAACCATCACGGTTTATAAGATGCCCCTGCAAGAAAGAAAATGGAAAGTTATCCCCAAAACCAAATTAGTTAAAGAAGATGTACTCCCTTTTTCAAGTCAGGGTTCGCTATCAATCTACCCCATTTTTATTGGAATGGATCATATCGGATGATCATAGCTTTGTCCAGATCTAGGATTGCTCTAGACTTGCTAGGAATTCGGCTTTGAGCTTTAGCAAACGACCTATTTCCACACTTGATCCTACATAGGAAAAAAATGTGCATGAATAGGATCTTAAAAAGATGAAGTGAGTGAAAATTGGGAAGCTCTGATTGTCAATTTGCTTCAGTGGTTGCAATCAAAGACATGTCCGCTAGCTTGGCACCTGCAAAAAGGAAAATGGAATGTCATTTTCAAAAATGATTAGGTTGGCAAAAGATACTCCCTTTGGATTGGGCGGCCTTGATTTTGCCTCATCTTTCATTGACTGACATGGCATGATCAAAAGATCAATCGAGGGTGAAGCATGAATTAGCCTTGACTAGCTAATGGATTGGCGTACGAGCGAGCTGATGCATATAGTTGGACCTGCCCTAATCCCTTCATCAAGCTGAATCATGGCCATGGTAGATATTTTCCTGTCAAGTGACAACCATCTGCAATTGTAGATGCCCCCTTGTTCGTACTTAGTTGTGCCCCTAGTCTTGAATTACCTAGGGAAGGAAGGCTTTGTAAAGGAACTTCTGCTACCCAAGCTATTTGCAGAGGAACCCTCGCGTGTAATGTACTAGCTTGATATTTCCATTGGTTGGTGTGGCATGACTAATGGATCGATCAAGGGACTAGCTAAGAATTGCCCAAAGGATCAACATGGAGCTAATCAAAGGACAGCGAAAGGTGATGTCGACCAATACAAGGATCAACGACGGCTGGTGTTGAGACTTATTGCAAGGATCGTTATGCATTTGATCGGTCGGACTGGGTACTAGTGAACGACCAACTATGGAACTATTGTAAGCACCAACTTCTATTCAAAGATAGCCTTGGCTCTCGCTTGGTGTTGTTCTTGCACCTTTCTCAAACTACGACTTGATCGGTGGTTAATGTAACTTAGATTTGAGTTAACTAGTTGCTTCGTCGCTTGGCATGGGAAATAATCGAGGGCGAAGCATGGATCCGCTTCAATTGGTCAATGAGCTAGAATCAGCCAAAGATTTCTAGTTCAATCGTGAGCTTTGGAGATCAACACTCATGTGTGGGGTTGTCCGATGACCAATCGGAACTCGTGCACCGTTTAGGTTATGAATCTATTCCTTGCCCCTAGATTAATTCTGAAACATTTAGTAGATGGATCAGCAGGACAAACAAGGTTAAACAGTATGCCAGCCATCTCTAAAGATTTTTCTAGAAAAACCTTTTATTTTTGAAAACCTCGGGACGAAAATTTTTGAGAAGCCCAACCCTCAATGATTACCATGGATGACAAATTTTCAATCACTGGTTATCGTCATCAAGTTGGTTTGGGATGCCTCAACAAGATTTCAAAAAATGATGAAAAGCTTTTATGTAATTTTATTGATAATGAATCAAAAAATTACATATTATTGAAATGGAAATCCTAGAAATAAAAAATGCAACCAAGACACCTAGAAAGCCAGAAATATCCCACAGAAGGGATGTGCATGAATTGAAGGTTCAATCATTCGAGCTTGTGCCGATCTCCATTGGAAGTTCTTAGCCAAATGGAGTGAAAAATGCATCTGTCAATCCAATGTCAAATCTTGAGGTAATGGCACAAGACTATCCGAAACTCCTGCTGCACATGTGAATCTGTATACAGACCATCATGGACGTTCTCAAATGTGGTGCGCTTGGCATAGGCATCGTGGTTGATACTCGGCCTCTCAAGGGCACTCGATTTGGCATTCTCAAAGGAAATGAGGAATGCGACTCGAATGTGAGGCGACATCGCTTCAGGTGTAATGGACACAATAGCATGATTCGTCTGGAGGGACTCGATTTGCAATGATAGTCATTTCATTCGTTCTTTCATGCTAGCAAAATGGCTTAGTGTCTAATTGACTAGCTACCTTTGTCTTGGATCATGTACCGATAGGTGATCTTTGACGCATTATGGTTACCTAAAAGAGAAATATGAATGAAATGAGTGTGAGATTGAGTGAAGGTCGGTCCATAACGGGTGCCTAGACTCTTTCCATCTGAGTGCAACTCGTGGACAAAAGTGATAGTATACATGTGGCATCAAAATTTCATTTCAGAAAATTTCAGTCTCTCCACCTTTGACGAAAAATTCACAAAAATTCATGAAATTCTTAAAATGATGCCGAAATTTACAGACATATGGCCAAGAAGATCAAGAACAACTTTCATGTTTTGAGCTTGGGCAAAAAACGCATGGATCAGTATATTATAATGCTTCTTTCCAAAACTTTTGATCAGAAAACTGATTCACCCAGTTTTTACTTGGATGGAAAATGGGTCATCAATAATGTGAATTAATGCCCAAAAATTTGCAGATTGCTAGTTTGAAGTATGTTCTACAACTTTCATGCTTTTCCCTTGTGCGAAAAAGTGCATTTACCAGTGCAAACAGTGAGATGAAACTGATGTGAGAAAATTTATGAAATCTCAGGCTGTCTTGTTCTCATCATAAATTCGGTAATAAATGGAAAACACCTTGTATTGATCAGAAATTTTTACTCATGATAGATTAGGATCTTCCAAATGCTTCTTGTGAAATGGTGATGTTCCAATTATGGGCCGAAAAGGGGTTGGAAAAAATCATTGAACCTGTGAATGTCAATAGGTCAGAATGCTTTGCAATTTCCATGTATTTAAAAAAAAAACATGAGTTTAGTCCAACTTCGTGCCAACCAAATGAAGTCCACTATTTCTGAATTTTTTATATGTTGAAAATTATTATGTTATCTATGATTTTTGTTATTGCCCAAAACTCAATCGTAGAATTTTATAAAAATTGTACAACACAACAAGGTAAATCAGAACAGGGGGAGAAATTCATTAGATTGCATTTACTTGAAAAATTTGACCAACCTAGATGTAAATGGACTGACCCAAAATAACAACGTGAAATGAGTAAATTGGAAGACAAGGTTAAGGAGCTTACCCATGGAAGACCAAAATCATAAACACATGCACATGAATGCAAGTTCATTGGTTAATGATCTTTTCAAAGTGAAATTCCAAAAACGGACCATACCAATGGGGCTTGGTCAGGCCTGGTTTCCAAAATTCTGGCTATGGTTGAGATTCTGCCCATTCAATTAACACACTTTTGACACCATTCTTGTGAAGATTTCTTGAATTGGCAAATTCAATGGATTTGATTTATAAAGCAAGATGCAATGGTATTTTTTAGGGTTTTTTATTTAAATAAATGCAACATGCAAATGCAAAGCCTAATTATATAAATGCAAACATGACTACATGATATTCAAACAAACTATGTGGCACGCATGATGACTTTGGAAAAAATCAAATTTTAATGCAAGAAGAATGTGAAGTCTAACATATATGGCACACAACATGATTCAATTAAACTACATGACATGGTATAAATGACAGGCAATGATGCACTACTATGACATGCGAAAATTGAAATTCCTTCTAGCCCAGATAACATGCAAATTGAGCTAACAAAGTTAAAACTTTATTCTAAATGACATGAAAATGCATGGATGACACGAGAAAATGCATGGATGACAAAGAACATAAGCATGAACTATACTATAAATTATGCATGATCTACCCTATATGAAACGCACATGAATGATATTTTTTGGTATTTTCTGATTAAATAGAAGGCAAAACTAAAGATGGTCTAAGGGTGGATAATAATTAATATAAATTAAGAAATTGATCACTCAAAGTCTAATTTTATATTAAAAGATATCTTGACATTTAATTCCATTTTAGACAATGATTTGATGTTCTTTTTGTGATTTTTTCTGAAAAAAGAGTCAAATAAAAGTATAATAAACCTTGAGTATCGTACACCTTATGATTCGAATTCTTTCGATGAATTCACTTCGTACCCAAAGTTTAGGGACGGAAGGAAATTTATTCACGTTGTACCCTAGGGTGGGGTCGGATGGTGAATTTAAATGAAATTTGTCGATCTGGTTCCAAAGTTATGAGAGGAGATGGATAATTTTTATTTGTGCGGATGACATCATACTTCGAGGGTAAAGTGGATGGCCATCCACAAAGCACATATCCGAGGGACAAGGCGCAAGGGAGCATGTACCATACTCAATGAATATTATAAAAATATTTGACTTTAGACTATAGTACAAAATGCATGAAATTTTCAGTCTAGCTAGGGTAGGTGTGACATCCCGAATTTCAATTGTCTGTAAGATAAATAATATTAGATTTTCGAGGATTGAGAGACAAAAATTGGACATCGCCTTGAAAGGTTTGAAAATTAGCTAATTGGTTTCGGAGTGCAGAGAAGGAAGGCAAAAAATTAGAAATTTCTGTCGAGTCCTCGATTTGCTCTAGATTCAGTGGCTAGGGTGTGAGATGAATTTTAGCGAAGTCAGAAAAATTTTCCGAGATCATCTCGAGTCATTTTCCCTTCGCGATTGAGCCAAAATAACACCGATTCAGTCCCAATCAGTCCCGTTTTGGCACGAATTTTGAGGATTGACCAGTCAAACTTGCTCTCCAAGTTTTGACCAGATTGGATAAGCTTTGACCAACTTTTGATCAAATCGATGAATAGTAACCGAGATATTTTATTATTATTATTATTATTATTATTATTATTATTTTAGAAAATAAAGGCTCTCTCTCTTTCTCTTAAACTCAGCAGCGCCACTCTCTCTCCTCATTTCTTTTTCACTCACGCAAGCTTCCCATTCCATTTCTCTCTTTTCTCCCCCCCTCTCATTTGGCTCCAAATTCTGGCTGCAGACTTCAACCGGCCACTGACAAAAATCTGTAAGTTGGATTCTCGTAATTTTTGGATATGTTGTAGTTCAATGTCTTACGGTTCTAACCCAACTTGAATCGCCTCAATCCGAGGTCGTTTGACCCTTCAAATGTATTTTCTTGTATCAGTCGACGAAACTGTTTTCTGGGTGCCGAAATTCTGTTTTAGCTCTAATTGATTTAAATCGACCCCGGCTGCCCCTAGATCTCATTTCCATGTCAAATATATGATTTCTAGTTCGTTTTGATGTCGGTTCAGCCCCTGAACAGCCCCGGTTTGGATTAAATCCACCGGAATCCGTCGTCGTTGTTGTGCTCCGCCGTGCGTCGCTAATCATCGCTGCTTCCAGCCGCTTTCTCAGCCCTGTTTCAGCTTCGTTTAGGTGAGTTCTACTTCTAAATCTTGAGTAGGGCATTGGATTATTCATGGATTGACTCTAGGATGTGATCCGAGGTAGATCGGTTTAGAAAATTTGACGGATTTGGCGATATTTATGGTGAATGGTTCTGTGTGAGGATATGCTGCGCTGTTCGCACTCGGTTTAAGGCTGATTATATTCTGTTTGAGCTGATTTTGTATCTAGAGGATGACTTGAGGTGGTTTAGACATTGAATTTTGAGCATTGGGATCAATTGGGGTGGAAACGGACCCAATTAATAAGTTGAGTCGCTAGTCGTGACACTTTGAGGGTTGTATATGGGTTGAAATTACATGCTTATGGGCTGGTCATGTAGAATTGTGGCCATAGATTGAGTCCCTATGAACCTTAAATGCGAGTTTTGGTTGACAAGGGCAGAGAAAGAGTAATTCTGGTGAATAATTGTGTGAGAGCCAAAGTGAATGGCTCAAAACACAATTTGGGGCAAGGATTTGATATGACTGTGTCTATGTTTATAGATCGCCTGAGTTGTAATGTTGTGAACTGTGCCTCGTAGTGTCTACATTGTCCATTCCTTTGAATTATGCCTGGTTGAATATCTTGCGAATTGTGAATTGCATGCTTAGGGTTCGATCTAAGAGTATCTGGTATCCTGAGCGAGATTTAGAGGATGAACTTGCTGAGCTGTTAGCTCACCCCTGTTGGGGATTATCTTTTCAGATGTGTAGGTTTAACACTGGATCGAACGATGTAGACGATGAGGCTAATGGAAGGCGGTGAGGAGCCAAGTCGATGGAAGGGTATGGAAGTGGTAAGCCTTGAGGTAGCGTTCTGGGGCGCTACAGTAGGTGCCGAATTACGAAGGGCAAATGGCCCTATCCGCTAAGGATTACATCTTATAGATGTGCAAACTTATAGCAACCAAGCAATCAAACAAACATGACAGAAGATAGACAATCAAACTTGCCTTGAAAAATGTTTTCCTTTCTTTTGATTTTTCAGAAAATGAGAGAGGGGTGGCCGAAATATTCAAGTGGGGCCACCTTTCCTCTTGAGATTCAATGTTCAATTTGAGAAAAGATAATCCTTAAGATTTGCAAAAAATTATCTCAGACAATTCTCAAAAAATTTGGATAAACATCCAATCGAATCTTATCTTATCTTTAATCAAATAACTTCAAAGAACATTACAAGAGATAAGGCAAGATAACAAATAAGCAATCAATCACCCAACCATGATAAGATCAAAATTAAAAGAGTTATCCACTAAATCATATCAAATTCGGCCCAAGAGGGGAGGTGTGTGTGCCGTAAACCAATTCTAACTTTGCCCACAAATTCCTATCTTCTCCAATTCAATCTTGATTATGAAAATGCCGAACAACTTATTATCTCGAGAAAAAATACTCCCCGATTGAAATAAATCAATTCTCAAAGATGCATGTGAGATCCGACCAATTCATGAATAAACTGAATTTCCTAGGAAAAATCAAAACTTTGTGCAACAAAAAGGTGATTTTTCGGTTTAGCCATTACTTGACAGGAAAAGGTTTGAACTTTTCAGTTTTAATTGCAAGAGTCATGTGTTCAGAGAGATCTAAGAACAACAATGCAAGTTACCAAATTAACAATCATAGATTGGCAATCAAAAGTCGAGAGTTCTTACCTTGTCCAAGCTAAAAATTCTGCACACAGGCAAGATGGAAATTCGTCCAAAATTGCGTCTTTTGAGCTTGATTCGATGTAGGAATATCCTAAATGATCTAACAAAAGAAGTGACAAGGTTAGACCTTGAAATTATGATAAAACATGGGTTGATCCACCCAGAACCAGGGCTGAACACTAGCGCAAAGAAGGCTAGACAGCAGGGGAATCTTGGTGGCTTCTCAATGATAATCTGCATGGTTGCTCGATAGCTCGCTCGGCTAAGTCATGAAAGCATGGCTGACTTCATGTTGTTGGATTTGTCTAATGCTGTTCATCGCATTGTATGATGGGGGAAGCTCAAGGACCATCGAGAATTAACAATAGACAATAATATGGACCAAAACCCACATGCACTCATATCAGGGGAAGTGAGATCAGCATACAAGGACACCAATTTGAACAATTCGCAGTATTATATGACATGAAGTGGACCCCAAGGTCATGCACCAACAGTTGTCCCCAAATTGACACCCATTATCCCAATCCTACCAACATGAGCAAATTACGATATTAAACAATGCTATCTCAAGGCCAAGTTCACGATTTTCTCTTTACCATAGTTGGACTTAACAATTCGGCGTGAAGCACTTCAAAACGAGTCTAAACCGTAACCTTAGCAATTGAAGGGAACACACAATATAATTTACGTCAGTGACAACTCATGGATGGCACCGATTCAGCGACATCTTAGGTTGGGATCATCGATATACCATGTTAGAGGAGTTTCAGAACAGCATGGTGATAATGCTCAATCTCTTCGTCAAGCCTGCTAGTGTCGTTGGTGGGCTCGCTTGGACCTTATGGTTCACAACTGCGAAGACAACAGTACCTATAGGTACGGTAAAAATTGTGGTCTGATTCGATAGTGCTCGGACATGGCGTGTCGGCGAGGCACGACTGGCTTCACCATCGAGGGGCTCATCAGCTCGGTAATGCAACTGTGCTCGTGGTCGTTCATCATCGAGACGTGAGGAGGCCGACGGCTGATTTGTTATGATAGAGAACCCGCAGGGACCCCTCTGGACAACTTGCAGAGTGCCCTTTTTGAATGGGTGTTACTCATGGACTTTCTGATGAAGACACTTTGACCAGTAGTGGGAGATCAACAGATATTATTGCACAAAGCAAAGACTGGAAAACAAAAAGAAAAATAACTCCCTTGAACTTTGACTTCTCTAAGTCTGAGAACTCATGCGTCCTTTTGTGACCTGCAGGAAAAGGAGAAAACGTTTTTCTCTTTTTTGGTTGTTCCTGGCGCGGAGAAGACGAGGCCTTCTTCGTGGCCTCCCCACTATGTCGCCGTCCGTCTCAATATCTCTCCGGCCATGTATTCCATAAGTTGGCCTCCTTCTGTTATGTGAGCTAGAGGTATTTATATAGTGAAAACCTAAGTCAAACTCTGATGATGTGGGCTTAAGCTTTGGCGTTTTTTTCTATTAATATTCTTTAATAAAAGATCCTTTTCATAATTAAAATTTAGTGGGCTGAATTAAGCTCAACTCAAGCCGAAATTTGTATCAAATTTTCGACACATCTCTCTTACGGCCTATTTAGTAATGTTTCTCTTCCTCTGTTTGTGTTTCCGGGAACAAAAAAGGATCAAAAACATGTTTGGTAACGTAAATAATTCTATTTCTAATTCTGCTCCGAAAACACTTTTGGACCAAAAATCAGAAAAAAAAAAGTTGTTTCTTAAAAAAAAAGAATACTTTTTAGGATCACTTTTCAATGATGGATTCTCATCCTCTTCCCATGACACTTTTGTGTGGATCACTTTTTTAGGATGATTTTTGGACCAAAAATCAGAAATTTTATGTAGTTGTCAAACGCAGTCTAATTCTCTTAAAGAATAGAATAAAAAAAGTGATTTTAATTAGAATCACTTTTTTGGAACAGAAACGTTACCAAACAGATCCTAATACATCGAAAAGTGTAGTCTCCTATCCAATCTATTAGTTGCTTCACTCGTGTCAAAATTATGATGTGCATAATTTGGTTTCGAAACAAAACCCTGCATCCACTAAAATTATTTCATCTGATGTAAAGTTTTAATTTAAATGCAACCAAAAAGGAGTAAAGATGGAGGAACTGGGCAAATTCTTCGACGAATTGTCTTCTCCACAATCCAAAGTTTTGTGTCTGCTGACCAAGGAGACATCCCAATTTCCGTACGAGGTGATGGCATACATGCCCTACAGAATAATGCTTGGAGGGGAAACACTATGCCTGAGATTTTCTCTTCTAACTTCCCCTCCTTCACGAGCTAACGAAGGAAATGAGAAAGGTGAAAATAAAAGGCCAAGATCAGTGCGTTTTCCAGATGAGTTTGCTCTTTGTCAATGCTCGATGATTGCGTTTGGTTAGCTCGAGACATTATGAAGCTAGAATCGTTGGTCGAACCTTTCGTAGAACAACTAGTCATAAAGAGAGAAGAGAGGAGTGAAGACTGCGAAGAAGGGCAAAACCAAGGTGTCTTGATGGGAGGTTGATATGCTTTAGATGGCCTATTTATATTGAAAAACAAGCTGTCTTATTGGCGAGAAGATTTTTTTATTTATTTTGGGTATGGCTCGTCTTTTTTATGTACATTTGTTACACATGACGTGTGTGCAGCGCTTTAACCTATCAAAATAGGTCGTAAGCCAATTTTTTAATCCATATATAATGAGCTGAGTTGTTATGTGGGTTAGCTATATTCAATAAATGAGTCATAAATGGATTTAAACATTATATGAGTGTTAAATAGGATGTATTTACAACTTACCAAGACTCAATCCATAGCCATTACTCTCTCTTTCTTCGCTTCCCTCACTTGATTTCACGCTTGCTCGCTCCACACTCTCACTTTAATTTGATTGTGAGTTTTCTTAGATTAGGCTAAATATAAAAGTGCTTTAACAATAATGGTCAGGTCAAATACGGGTTGGTATGAACCGGATATGATTCATAAATTTGTATCGTATAAAAATTAATCAAAATGAGTTAAATAGATGTATTTAAATCAGATATTTTTTGATTCCATCCGCTCATTTAACGGATTTAGTGGTGGTCCTGAAAATCGAATCTTAGACCTCATACTTTCCAACCCCACGTCCCTGTCTCTTCGTCAGTGGCGCCGCATCATTCTCGGCCGACGAGGAAATTGGCTCGCACGATTTTATGTCATCTTTTGGTACGTACGGTGGTTGTGAGTGGACCGGAAAGAAGAAAAAGAGAATTTGTCTGTTCCTATCTGCTCATCCACAGTAGTAGCATTGTGATTCATGCTCCGCCGTGATTTGTACAGGGTACAAATGGCTTTTCAAGTGTATGATAAACGAGGGAACTATACCGAATGAAGTAACTTTTGTTGGCATTTTTACTACCTGCAGCCATGCAGGACTGCTTGAAGATGGTCGTGAAAAACGTATATGGAATCAAAACCTGGAATAGAACACTACGCATGCATGGGGGATCTTTATGGGCGAAGCGGTTTATTGAATGAGGCTAAGGAGTTTATTTATAGCAACAGCATCTCTGTCACTTGATTTCACGTGTGTTCGGGTGGATTTCCAGGGTTTGTAATGGTATTGAATATTAATATATGTCTCAAGTTTGAGCCCGTAAATAATACTTGAATAGAGATTAATTGTATTAGCAAGCCTAGTTGATTAAAGGAAAGTCTGTGGATTGGATTCTAATGTCATATGATCAAAAAGGAAAGAAATATGTCGTCTGTACTCATGGTTGAGAATTTTTTGGATATTATAAAATGAAAAAAAACACTAAATATATTGTATTTATATCAATTCAATCCTAAACATTTTAGTTTTGCCAATTTAGTTTTACAGCTTTTAACAATCTACCAATTAAGTCCATCAAGCCAATTTTGATTGAAAATCATTGACGTGTATGTTGGTCTTCCCAGACAGCACCGCCAGCAGTAATGCGGATAAATTTTACAATTTTTTATTTTTTCTATTTTATTTTTCTATTATTTCCCCTAACTGGTCCATGGCCTCACAATGGCCGATGGAGGTTGCCAGCCATAGGCAAGGGCAGGCCACGATGCCCTCACCCAAATTCGGGAGGGCATAATGGCCCTAGCTAGATTAGGGTATTGGGCGAGCCCTCGCCCAATGTCGACGATGGTCAGCTGGTTACTCTCATTAGCCTTCTTTAAAAAGTAAAAAGAAGGCAAAAAAGGAATAGGAAAAGCAATTCTTAAATATTATAAAAATTGTCTACATTAACGTCCGTGCATTTTTATAATTTAAATAAATTTTAAGAGCTTTTTCTTTTTTTCCATTTTCCCATTTTTTTTTCTAACGACACCATTGATCGTATCATGTAGGATAGGCAACATCCACATAGACATTTTTTTTGCCAAAATTAATGGAACGAACTTCATTGGTAAATTGTCAAAAGTTTTAGGAATAATTTGGCCAAATTAAAAGGTTTATGAAAGAATTCGCATAAGTGCAATAGGTTTGAAACTTTTTTTGGTAATTATCCCAAAAATTCTCAACCATGAGTACACACGACATATTTCTTTCATTGGATGGGGCAGCAAATTTTAGAGAAGCAAACAGAGAGACTCTGAGAAAAAGGGCAAAAAAAAACATACGAATTACATATTTTATCATTACAACAAAAAATAGACAAAACAAACCACAATTTTCTGAAGTAAAGTTAGGGCCAGGAAAATGTTCAAATTAGGTTCCAAGGTTTAGAATTAAATTGAAAAAATTGAAAAATTTCAAACTAAATCGATATCGATATAATAGGTTTAAGATTGATCGAATAACTTTTCTAAAAGAGAACGAGGCGACGATTTGTCAAATATTTTGAGGAATGAATGATCTCATGATTGTGCATTTTAAATAGATTCGTAAAATACACCTAGCGTTGTCCAATCCTTATTGACACCAGGTAAGAATGCCTCTTCTCATATTATGTTCTTGTACTTATATTATCACAAGAAGGGAAAAAAAATCAACGAACCAGACGGTCCCCGAGTCGTAATGACGCCCAACGAAATCCTCATCAGATCAGGAGGATTATCAACAAATGTTGACGTACCCTAATAACAGCAACGCGTACGAACATCCCACGAAACCCTCATCAGATAAGGAGGATTATCAACAAATCCTAAATTTATTGTAACTACGTCAATTCAATTCTAATTTTTTTTTTACTAATTCAATTTTAAACATTTTGCATTTGTGTCAATTAAATCCATCTAGCAACATTTGGTCAAAAATCACTGATGTGGCACAGCCATCAAATCTAGTGGCCATGAGGTCGAGCCTTGCTAGATCTCGATGGCTAGTTGGAGGAAGAAAGAAGGAAAAAAGGAGAAAGAAAAAAAATAATTAAAAAATATATAAGATAGTAACACTTTATTAAAAATTGTCCACGTCAGCGCCAACTGACCAAATGAACTAAATTGACACAAATACAATAGGTTTATGACTTTTTCGATTATTTTTCCATACAAAAATTTTAAAATTAAATCGGTCCAATTGAAAATTTAGAATTGAATTAAGATCAATGCAATAGATTTAAAGCTTTGTTGGTATTCCTAAAAAAAAAAGAACAAACATCCAGTATTCATTTATATTGCTCATGGGCCATGTTTTCTGTCCACCCATTTCACGTTTTTCTCCTTTTTCTTTTTCAGTTTTTAAGGTTATCCACGAGTCTCGTGCTCTCATGACATTTCTCTGGTAAAATATCAGGTGGGCTGTCTCATTGTCATTCGCTTTCTGCGTGAATCTGGGTCCATCTAATTTCAAATTTTTAGGACACGGTCTGTTTAGCACGAAGAAATAAAATGATATGCAACGGGAAAAAAAAAAATACAGAATGAGATGTAGAATTAAACATAGGGTCGATTTTTTTATGAGAAATCATTTTTCAAAGAAATTTTTTCAGAATTTTAGCATTTGGATGATAAAGAGTGATTGATAGAAGAATTTTTTGATGCACCGAAAACACTCGAAAAATGTTGTCAGAATTTCAGTGTTCGGAGAGAAACATTGTTTCCAATGCAACGAAAACACCAACCCTAGATTGAGAAAATAATTTCCAAATCATTTTCTTAATTCATGTCACCCTACCTTCTCATCTCTCTGTATCGTCTCAATGTTTCTTCGTTTTTCTGTCCTAAAAAAAAAAACACAATCATACTTAATATCATATGAATAGATTTTTTGTAATTTATCTTCTAATTTCTTTGAAATTCTTTTTATGTTGATGGATTACAAAATAAAATTAATTTTAATATTTGTTATTGCATGTCATTCTTAACTATATGCTTTATCAAATGCCATAAACCAATTTTCAATAGAAACTAATACTAGAAAAATAGCTTACTTTTTTGCAAAATCGATTTTTTTTAAAACATTTTCCAACCCTAAATTTTTTTCAGCGAAAGAAGCATATCAGCAACGGATATTTATGGTTCTATAATTGGTTATTAGTGGGAAGCAGTGGGGTGGGCTGGAGTTGGGCGTGAGGGTGGTGGGTATGTCGATATTGATTTGACAGCGAAGCAATGTTTTCTAGCGGGCTCATAGCCTCGTAACTTTACATGCACCACAACAATTAAAAAGACTTTCTGTAGGAGGTGGGTTTGTTGCAGTGAAATATGTCGTCTGTACTCATGGCTGAGAATTTCTGGATATTATGAAATGAAAAAACAAAGTATTAAATCGATTGCATTTATGTCAATTCAGTCATAAACCTTTCAATTTAGCCAATTTAGTCTTAAACCTTTTAATAATATTTCAATTAAGCCCATCATGCCAGTTTTGATCACCTCCTAAGTGGCACAGTCAGCGCTAATGTGATAAATTTTACATTTTTTTTTGCTCTTTTTTTAAAATTATTTCCCTTCGCTTTGGAAAAACCCAAATAAACATTGTTGTAACACAAATAAGAGTTCGTGAAGAAATCTAGTTTGTAATTCTAAGAACAGTTGGTAATCACTTTAATTCAAGTTGATAATTTTTATAAGTGTTGGTAACTTAAACACCGGTAAGCAGACAAATAAAAGTGTTAATTCAATTGAAAAGTCGATAAATTTAAACAAGAACAGATAAATGTGGTTAGTAAATTAAGGTAAGAGTTAATAAACCGGGGAAAAAGTTAGCAAATCACTCAAACAAAGGTTGGAAAGTTTGTACAATAGTTGGTAAATTTAGTGGTATCGCAAAAATAAGGAAAATTGTCAAAAAAGTCCTAAACCTATTGCACTTTGCCGATTCAGTCCTAAACTTTTTAATTTTGCCAATCAGTCCTAAATCTTTTTGTATTTGTGTCAATTCAGTCCTAAACCTTTTTTTTCGGCCGATTTAGTCCTAAACCTTTTGTAATTATGTCAATTTAGTCCATCCGGTGAATTTTCACCGGCGCGGTGGTTGACGTGGACGCGCCGGCCCCGAAAACCTAATATTTTAATATTTTTTGAATTTTAAATATTTTTTGAAATATTTTTTTCTTTTTCTTTTCTTTCTTTTTTCCTCCTCCCTTCTTCTTCCCTCTGCCTCTTCGTCTTCCTGTGCTCCGTCATCTTCTTCGTCATCGTCCTTCCCGCCAGCATCGCCAATGGCTCCCATGGGACCTTGATGAGCCGTGTTATCGTTCAAACACTATCTGCAGATCATCCTCGCTGTCACTGTCCCAATCATCGCCCCCGTGTGCCATCCCGAGCTCCACTCAGCTCCCGCGGCCCCGACAGCCCAGGAATCACCGGGTCCATCCCATGCTCATTGTTCTCCTCGATATCGAACTTGACGTCCGCATCCACCAAATCCAAATCCCTGCTCTCATTCCCACATCCCGCTCCTCTCTGGGCATCAATTTCTCGCCCGGGGTACAAAACCCTAGCCGGCAAATCCGAATCGCACTTCCAACTGATTCATTCTGAGGAATTGAGGCTGAGAGATAGGGATTTATTAGGGGAGGAGGATCGTCGCGACGCTGAGCTCCGGACAGGTTCGCACCATCGTCCTCGGCGTCATCGCCCGCGCCAGCAGGGTCGGAGGTTTTAAGGTTGAGATCCGAGCGGGCGAGAAGGAGCGGGGTCCAGGGGAGGTCTGGGGAGGCTGCGAGGCGGCCAAGGAGGAGGATGTCCCCCCTCGGGGCAGGGCCGCGCGCTCGATCCTCCCGTCCCGAAACTGTACTTTCCCGCTTCCAAAATCCTGGATCCCGAAGTCGGAGATCCGGGGCTCAAGTCGTCGGCCAGTAGGACATTGGAGGGCGACGAGGTGGCCATGGGCGGACCCCGCGTGGTGGAGATAGGCGAGGCCTCGGGCGACACCCGATCGCAAGCGGTGGCGCGTGAGCCAGTTGGCTTTCTTCGGGGAGGACAGTTCGCCGGAGTTGAGGAAGAGATGACCGGAGAACAGGAAGACGAAGAGGCAAAGGAAGAAGATGGGAGGAGGAAAAAGAAAAGAAAAGAGAAAAGAAAAGAAGAAAAAAAATATTTTAAAAAAATATTAAAAATTCAAAAAATATTAAAATATTAGGTCGCCGGTCGGCCGGTGTCCACGTCAACGCCGGTCGGCGTCCACGTCAACACCGGCCGGTGAAAATTCACCGGATGGACTAAATTGACATAATTACAAAAGGTTTAGGACTAAATCGGCCGAAAAAAAAAGGTTTAGGACTGAATTGGCTCAAATACAAAAGGTTTAGGACTGAATTGGCAAAACTAAAAGGTTTAGGACTGAATCGGTAAAAGTGCAATAGGTTTAGGACTTTTTTGACAATTTTCCCGAAAAAATAATTTACGTCAAAGTTTGCACATGGTGAGATAAGCCCTCTTTTTTTAGAAGAGATAAAAGAAGTTGGTTAGTTGAATATAACATATTTATATATCTATAATTAACTCAAATAAGAGTTGGTAACACGAAATTGGCTGGCCACTTTATTAGAGGAAAGTTCAATATCACTTTAATTGAGGTTTATAATTTCTAAAGGAGTTGGTAAGTTTAATGGATCAGTAAGCAATGCAAATAAAAGTTGCTAACTCAATAAAAAACTGGTAAATAAAAAAAAAACATTCGTAAACAACTCAAATAAGAGATAAAGTGCATTCAAGTAGTTAACCTTGTGTATAGAATGCAATCAAGTCACAAATATTAACTGGCTCAATAAACTCCATATTTTTCAAAAAGGACAATCAAGTTTTTTTTATGAACAAATTTCACAATTACATTTGACTTGAAACTCGTGGAAATAGATCCACAGGCACATAATAACCTTCCTACCGAAGAAGTCGAAACCGGAGAGCAGTCTCGTAGGCATCATATTTGGCATGATTTAGAGAGCTAAAATGTGTGGTCTGCCACTATAGAATATAAAACACTAATTATACAGTACACTTTATTGGTGGAACGGCCTAAACATGTTAGCACACATTGTTGTATAAATGTGTTTTACATACTTCTCATTGTCAGTGGGTATAGTATTGTTTTTATTGACGGAAGAACAAAAATAGGTGTTGTTAATCACGTTAGTTGTGCCAATCTTGTCCCGTGACTTGTTTTTATTAAGCATATCATATTCATGTCGAGAGCCAAGGAAGGTTGAAACGTGTCATGTTAAGTTTAGCCATATTTGTATTACACTATTCTTACACGAGCCAATGAGCACGATAAGACACGAATTCAGCCCTAGGTAGGGCCACCACACTGACAGCAGGAGCTAGGTGATACAAACTTGGGTAATATTTTCCATAAAGGATGATTGCCAAAAAGTCATAACCTATTGCAATCATACCAATTCAATCATAAACCTTTTTTTTTTGTCAATTTTATCTTAAACTTTTGCAATTATATCAACTCAGTCTATCTGACTAATTTTGATTGCAAATATCTGATGTGGCAATTTTTAATAGCATTTTAGAATTTATGAATAAATTGGTTGGCAACCTAACCAGAGATGAGGGCCGACAATGGTGAGCCTCGCCATTGTTGGGCGAGGCTACCTTGCCAATGGCTAGGTGAGGCTTGCCTAGGTGCAGCGAGGGCCCAACCTTGCCAAGCCTCATGTTTGGCTAGTCGTCAAGAGCAAGAAGGGAAGGAAAGAAAAGATAGAAAATGAAAAAAAAAAAATTATAAAAAATTAAAAATAAATATATAAAATTTAAAAATTGGCACATAAGCCCATTCGAATAATGTCAATGATTTTCAGCTAAAATTGATTGGATTGGCTAATTAACACAATTACAAAAGGTTTAGGTCATAATTGGAAAGAAAAAACTTAAAATTGAATTGACACAATTGCAATAGGTTTAAGACTTCTTTGGCAATTATCCCTTTGCCATAACATGTGTAATTCTATGGGTAAAGAAATTGTAAGACCTTATATTTCTTCTTTATAATCTAAAAGTTTTGTGCCCACCGACCCAAGAGATATCCCAATTTTCGTAAGAGGTGTCATACATGCCCTACAAAATAATGCTTGGAGGCAAACGCCATGCCTGTGATTTCTTTTCTTTTCATTTTTTTCACGAGCTCAGTGAGGAAATGCTTGGTCTTTGTCAATCTGTATGATGGCACTTGGTTAAGGTCGGGCCATTATGAACCTTTCGCCGTACTTCTAGTCACAGGGAGAGAAGAGAGCAGTGAAGATTGTGCAGAAATAGCACATGGGGATTTAGCCAGTGCACGATATGGAATAAAGTCCTATTTGTAGTTTAAAAAAATGCCTAAAATATACAGAAAAATGAAACAAGTGATCTCTTAACTTTGGTTCAATATGCAATGCCATCCCAACACTTTCATCGAACATGCAATGTCATATATAAATTTGTTTTGTTCACCGCGGTCTCTGAAATTTGATCCAATATTCAATACGATCTTTAAAATTTTAAACACCTTCATATAGTTTTAGAACTATATTGAACAAATTAAAAGTCTAAAAATGAAATTACACATTGAGTCAAAGTTAAGGAGTCAAATTACATAAATTGAAAATTTAAGGACAACATGTATTGATAGCTGATCGGTAGTCACGGAGATTGAACCCCTTAACCTGGTGCTTTCCGGTGGCCGACACGCCAGATCTTTACCGGCAGGGTCACGTGCCTATTGGCCGTGACCAAAAATGGTTCTAGACGAGGTCATGTCATCTTTTGGTGGGGACGGTTGCCGTGAGCTGACGGTGAAAGAACATTAAGAGATTCTTTCCCTACTTATCAGCTCGGCATTGCAGCAGCGTCATGATTCTTTCCCTGTCGTTATCCATGCTCCCAGGGTACAAATGGCTGTTGAATAATGGCCATTTGGCATGTTGTGCTCCTACCTTGCAAGAGAGATGCAGTGGCTGCAAGGCAATCAAATTGGTTTCGTCCGCTCCTGGAATCGAGCCTCGTAGTACATAACGCAACAGTAACACGAGAAGAAGTTAACTTAGGCCCTTCCTAGATCTAGGCGAGGGGCACCTCGCCCGTGATTGGCAAGGCCACAAAAAACACTGGACAAGGGCCTTCGATCAGTGAAGCTGTGAGGGCTTGCCTGCCCTCATCGGACAAAATGAAGAGAATAAAAAGAAAGAAAGAACATAAAAAATATTTAAAAAATTAAGAAAAATATTATTTAAAAATATTCATGCCAGCACTAATCGTGTCACATAAGATGATTGGCATCCCCATCAATGATTTCTGATCAAAATTGGGGGTATGGACCATATTGGTACAAATGCAAAAAATTTAGAACTAAATTGGTCGAATTGAAAGGTTCAAGATTGAATTGGTAGTAATGCAATAGGTTTATAACTTTTTTGTTACATTTTCCAATTATCGGAATGAAGAAATCCAAATAAAAAAAAATGAAGATAGACAAATTAACCATCACCTAGACACTTAGAAGGCCGGATATTTGATAGCATGAAGGATTTTAAATGTAAAGAAAAAGAAGATCGTACTATGAAAATAGGTGGATCTTTGGTGAGCATCATCTTATAATGTCAATTTTTCGAGGAAGTGATCAAATAGAAAAAAGATAAATGCCAGACAGAAAATAATAAAATAAATTATCACAAGAAAGCATTTTTCGTTGGTCAAATTGACGAAGTCGACTTAATGACTGAATTGCGTCAACTTAATAAGTTTTAGAACTCAATTGCACTTTCACGATAAATTTACAATTTCTAGTGCACTTATCCCTAAGAGCAACAAATATCTCTAAGTTATGACGTAAACTAAAACGGCATCTTTCATTTAATTAAATGTAAAAAGCGTGTCTTAAATCATATGAATGCAAGGCCAACCGATGTTACTTTCATTTGGGCTAATCATGGGTTGCCTACAACTCTGAAAGACTTCCACATTATGGCACGTGAATGCATCCCGCGTCCCATCCGTATATGGCACGTGATTTAAGTGCATCCCGCTAGAACAATTTGATCATTTCCTCTTGCCTATAAATAGGATATAGTGAATAAATGGGATCATTATGAACAAACAAGCAACCCCCCCACATCATCTCATCGCTCTCTTTGAAGGACTCTAAATGGCCTTGCCAAGAGCAACCTTTGCTTTCTTACAAGGTCCATTCGCTTCAGATGCAGCTTCTCAAACAGACAAGATTAAGCATCTGCAAGGTGCAAATTCTCTCTCCTCAACAAACAACAAATGGAGTATTTCCTCACATCAAACCTTGGTTTCTACTCCTTTTAAGGACTATATTCACCCAACCAGAAAGCGAAACCACGCCGTTGAGGTTTGCTCGTCCCTTCTTTCGATGTGACTCTTTTTGTTATGCAGACTGATGACTTGTATGGTATCACTCGTTCTTTATCCTGTAGTCATTAGAACCAATGAAAAACACTTTAATATAATAGGAATCTTGTGTTTCAGGATGATATTCGAGGGCGGCATGAGAGGAGGTTACAAGAAGTGAAGCAACTATTCAAACAAGTAACAGGAGATTCACTCGAAAGTTTGGTAATGGTGGATGCTCTCCAACGTCTTGCCATCGACTACCATTTCGAGGATGAGATCGAGGAGCTCTTGCAAAGGCATTTCTTAATCTCCACCTCTCGATATCACTCTCTTCGCATCAATGCCGAGAATCTGCATGAGGCAGCACTTCGTTTCCGGCTCTTGAGACAAGGAGGCTATCCTGTTCCTTCAGGTTAATGAAATCCCCTTCACTTGATCATATTTCAAGAGAAATTCAGACAAGGAGTATCAAAGTAGATCTCTCTCTTCTTTGCTTTTACTTCTTGTTGCAATTTGAGGCACATGATAAGAGGGTGGGGACACAATTTCTACTCACCATCTACTACCAATGAACCAATATTTATTAGCTTTTCCACATGTGATCAACAGATGTGTTTCAACATTTTCTATACAAAATGAATGGTGGGACTGAGAAAAGAAACCCGCAAGACAACGACATCTTAGGGTTGACAAGTTTATTTGAAGCTTCCCACCTTGGCACTGATGGAGAAGATGACCTTGATGAAGTAAGAGAGTCAATTGGTCAACGCCTCCATGCATCTTTGGCCGACCTCGACCATCTTCAAGCTAGAATCGTGAGAAACTCACTTCGCAATCCGTTCCATAGAAGCTTGGCCAGGTTCACGGCCGGTGATTTTTTGAGGAATCTTGGGGGACATTCTTATGGCTGGACTAATAATTTAGGGGAACTTGCCCATTTGGACATGAACATTGCAAGATCCGTCCATCAATGTGAAATCCTCCAAATCTCGAAGTACGTACCCCTGATTCAAACTTTCTAACTAAAGTTGTGACTATGACTGGTTAGAAATATCTTGGGACCCCCCATCACATCTCCCTTAGATTCCTCAATAATATTCCTGATTAAGTGACCAGCTAGACTAATACTTCTTATGTGTGGATCAGTTGGTGGGAAGAACTGGGCATTGCGAAGGAGTTGAAGTACGCCAGGGACCAGCCAATGAAGTGGTACATGTGGCCAATGGCCATCCTCACCGATACCGGCTTGTCCCAAGAGAGAGTGCTCACCACCAAAGCCATCTCATTCATCTACATCATCGATGACATTTTCGACATCTATGGCACGATCGATGAACTCGCCTCGTTCACGGATGTCGTCATCAGGTACATAATTTGGACTATCACACATGCCATGATCTCAAACTTTTATTTGCAAAGAATACTTTTATGGATTAGGTTTTCTCATACAAATCCAAATAATATCGCGATGCAGTGTGCTCGGGCGAAACTTATACATGAAAATATTCAAAACCCTCTTGTTAAAGGACCAAAATACTTGGCCTCATGTGTTTCACTAGATTAGGGCATGTTGTAGTGCATTACAAAGTTCCAACTCTATCGGTTTGTTGTTGATTTAATGACGTTCTTGATCTGTCAGATGGGAATGTACTGAAAAGGACAACATACCAGAATACATGAGGATGTGTTTCATGCTCTAGATGATATTACCAATGAAATCAGCTTTGTGGTGTACAAAAATCATGGGTGGGACCCATTATACTCCTTAAGGAAAACGGTACAATTTTCGCGCTCTCTCGCTCCACATTTCTTCTTTTATTTTTCTTTGTCTTGTTTACATCTTTGAAGCACAGATGAATCATAGCATGGTTAAATTGACTTTTACCTTTTAGTTTTTGCTTTAATCTAAGTTTTATGGCTCACAAATATTGCTTCTCACGTGAATATTAGCCCGCAAATTGGCGTGTAATTTTTTTGATAATTTCTAAGAATTTGGATAGTACGTGATAATTAGCGTCCTCATTTTCGTATTTTGCACCAATTTCATGGGCAGTGGGCGAGCCTGTTAAATGCCTTCTTGGTGGAGGCAAGATGGCTCGCTAGGGGTCACTACCCAACAACACAAGACTACATGGACAACGCAATTGTCAGCTCCGGGGTGCACGTCCTGTTGGTCCACTTGTTCTTCCTCCTAGGGGAGAGAATCGACCCCAAAGTGTTCATCACTTAGAAAATATACCTGAGATTGTATCTTCCACACAGCTTCTATTCTTCGTCTTTGGACGACTTGGGAAGTGCCAAGGTGAGCGATAAAAATAGGGTAAATGACACAAATGGTTCTTGAACATTGATCTAATATGTAATATGATCCCTGCACTTTTAATTTAATCAATATGGTCCCTAAACTTTACCTAATGTAATCCTTGAACTTTCAAATTGTTCAATATGGTTCTTGAACTTTTAGAACATGTTCAACTTAGTCCTTGAATTTTAAGAAAATGTTCAATGCCATCCCTGAGTGAAAGAACTATATTGAACATCTTCCTATAATTTATGGATTAAATTGAAAATGTTGCAAGAATTTAGTGAACATATTAGTCAAATTTAAAGTTCAAGAACCACATTGATTAAATTAAAAGTTCAAAGACCACATTGGACATTAAATCAAAGTTCATGAACCATTTGTGTTATTATCCCATAAAAGTATCACATTACAATGCTTCTCTCTTTTTCCTTAATTGGGAGATTATTCCACTAATGTGTGAGCAATTTCAACAATGTTAACAGGATGAGTTCCAAGATGGCCGAGATGGGTCTTATGTGGAATGCTACAAGCAAGAATTCCAAGGCTCTTCAGACGAAGCGGCAAGGGGCCGGGTGAAGGAGATGATCTCAGAGGCATGGAAGAGGCTCAACAAGGCGTGCCTCCATCCTCACCCGTTCGCAAAGTCCTTCACCAAGGCCGCCCTCAACACGGCCAGGATGGTGCGGCTGATGTACGATTATGACGACAACCATTCACTCCCGCTTCTTGAGCACCATATGAAGTCATTGCTCTTTAGAGGTCCTTCCTTTTAGGGGCTTTGCCACTTTGTTCAGTGATTTAAACACTATTTAGAGTTATTGCTTCTTGTTTCCCTAGTTCCGACCGATTCTAGCTATAGTAGAACTGGCAAAACGCGAGCTGATGGCCTGATTTTCTCGAGGCGCATATGGATAGAGACATGCCTTGTTAAGTCTTTTCCAGGACTCTGAGATCATGTTCTTCACATACGCCACATCAACTGAAGAGCCATGGAATTCTTCTTGCAGCATTTCCCAGAGAAAACTTTGAGTTTTCTGAAAATTCTTCCCCCTATATGTGTATTGGATACCAATGAATGTAAAAGGGTGAGTGCTAAGAGAAGTAATATACTTCTGCAATGTTCTCTAATATATGGAGATTACTATTTACTCGACCATGAGTATTATTTTTTTATTTACGTACGACTACACATGACCTCATGGCAGATCCCACCTAATACATGCTAAACGAGAGGGAGAATTTAAGATTTGGTTTACAAATATATGTACATGGGTTTGTGGATTCAAGGGCTCGTAATGGACTTTGGGTCTAGGCAAACCATTGCCTATAAGCTCTCCCGCCCCTCCTTTCGATTTAGAAGGCTTCATTTTAAGACATGCTCCTGGCATTTGTCTGGTCACGACCTTCACAGAGGTGAACTACCAAGGACAAGTTAGTAGATTACTAAGCAAACTTAGGCTCAGACTTTCCCAACCCACCCAACCGTAACTTTGGAGTTTTGACATCATTAATTGATCGTGCAATTTATTCATTTTGGACTTGCCACTAATTTATTATGGGTCTATTGGAAACCCATGTAAAATGTGAGAGCCGACTAGAGACTTCATGGATACAAGAACTTAGTTAAAGGAGACTATATAAATCTAACGCCCTTTAGGTATATTTTTTGTTTATTTAAAAAAAAATGTTTTGCAAGTAGTCTTGGTTAAAGGAGTATTGGTTTAAGGATAGAACCAAAAATCAGAAAATCGAACTAGTGAAAATAGGGTAGGTTCCATGTTCCAAGTTATGCAGGGCAAGTTCAAAGGTCCAATTTTGGATAATTGATCTTCACGGATAAGTTTCAAGTTCCAAGAGATGGAAAACTGAAACTTGGAACAAATTTTTTTTTTGTTTTTCTTGTTCGATGTCTTAGCATGATCCTAGGATATTCCATGGTGTTTGATTATGAGTGTGTAGCCTAGAATTATTAGTCTGAGCTTCTATTTCTGGCAATATACGAGACTGTGACTTCTACTTTGTTAATATTTCATATTCTTCATGTCTCTAACTAATGAGTAATGACCAGTGAACTATAACAGTAAATGGTGTTCATTAAAGATGATAATTTACTGCAAGTCATTCAATTAAGATTATAGGTGAAATTTGAATAGATCCTGGAACCTCTAACAAAGTAGGTCCAAGTTTTAGGGTATACAGATTAGGTTCCAGATCCAAAAAAATGAGTAATCGGTTATGGCTAGTAGGTTCCAGGTGAAACCTAAAAAGGAACCTAGAACCACTATCCCCTAGTCTTGATCAATTTTACTCCTAAACCACTAATATGCAATGCGTGGTCAATTAGGTGCACGAGAAAGAATTCAACACTTAATAATCAAAGCAAGAAATATATTGCTAGAAAAGGGTAAGAACCTTGATGCGTACGATTTTTTTGGTGTGGACGGTTGTCGTGAGATGACGGTGAAAGAACATAAAGAGATTTTATTCCCACCATATCTGCTCGGCAATGTAGCAGCGTCATGATTCTTGCCCTGTCGTTATCCATGCTCCCAGGGTACAAATGTCTGTTCAAATGTAGCAGCGTCATGATTCTTCAAGATGGACGGAAGCCGAATATGATCAAGCGTGATTTGAGGATTTTTATTCGACTCGGACTCAGTATCAAAAAACCATATCTACTTATTTCATAAGCGAATCATAAAAGAAAAAGAAACTGACATTTTGTTATTTAATCGTGTATCATGTGACAATTCATACAATGGATTTTCAACTCGACACAGACATTCAAGAAAGAAAGAGATAATCACAACAAACAATAGATAAACCATGAGCAAGAAAAGTATTATAATAGTCCCAGACATATTGTATTGATACCAATTCAGTACCATAATTTCAAATTGATCAATTTAGTCATAACATTTTGCATTTGTGTCAATTTAATTCATTGGCCAATATTGATCAGAAATCACTGACATGAATATTGGCCAACATACGTGGCATAGTCGTTGCTGACATGGACATTTTAACAATCTCTTAAAAAAATTGAGTTCTTTCTTCTTCTTTTTCTTCTTCTTTTTTCCTCCTTCATGTTGGTCGACGAGAGTCACTAGTGACCCGCCCTCTCTAGATCTAGGTAAGAGGCACCTCGCTCGTGATTGGCAGAGCCACGAAAACACTGGACAAGTGTTTCCCCTAGTGCCTGGACCATTCTAGCCGCAGCGAAACTGACAAAATGCACACTGACAGCCCGATTTTCTCGAGGCGCGCGTGGATAGAGACATGCCTTGTTGAGTCTTTTCCAGGACTCTCAGATCATGTTCTTCGCATGGACTCTCGCCACGTCAACTGAAGAGCCATGGAATTCTTTCTTGTAGCATTCCCCGGAGAGAAGTTTGAGTTTTCTGAAAATTCTTCCCCTTATATGTGTATTTGATATCCATGAATGTAAAAGGGTGAGGGTTAAGGGAAGTAACATACTTCTGCAATGTTCTCTAATATCTGGAGATTACTATTTACTTGACCATGAGTATTATTTTTTTTATATTTACGTACGACTATTACGTGACTTATGGCAGATCCCAACCTAATACATGTTAAACAGAGGGAGAATTTAAGATTTGGTTTATTTGTGGATTCATGGGGTCGTGATGGACTTTGGTTCTAGGCAAACCATTGCCTATAAGCTCTCTCTACTTGCCTTTGATCTATTTAGAAGGCTTCATTTTAAGACATGCTCCTGAGATTTGTCTGGTTATGACCTTCACAGAGGTGAGCTACCAAGGACAAGTTAGTAGATTACTAAGCAAACACTTAGCCGCGGACTCTTCCAACCCCACACCAACCGTAACTTTGGAGTTTTGATTTCATTAATTAATCATGCAATTTAATTCATTTTGGAGTTGCCACTAATGTATCATGGGCCTACTGGAAACCCAAGTAAAATGTGAGAGTGAACTAGACGCTTCACGGATACAGGAACTTAGTTACGCTACATAAACCTAACGTCCTTTAGGTACATTTCTATTTATTTCAAAAAAAATTATTTTGCAAGTATTCTTGGTTAAGGGAGTATTGGTTCCAGGATAGAAATGAAAACTGGAGAGCCGGACTAGCAGAAATAGGGTAGGTTCCAAATTTCAAGGTATGCATGATAAGTTTAAAGTTCTAAATTTTGGGGAACCGATTTCCACATAGGTTTTAGGTTCCAAGAGGTAGAAAACTGAAACTTGGAACTTGGAACAATTTTTTTTCCTTGTTCAATGTCTTAACATGATCATGCGATATTCTATAGTGTCAATTATGAGTGCGTAGTCTAGAATTATTAGTCAGAGCTTTTATTTCTGTCAATATACAAGACTATAGCTTCTACTTTATTAATATTTCATATTCTTCATGTCTCTAACTAATGAGTTATGATTAATGAACTATAACACTAAATGGCGATCATTAAAGATGATAATTTGTGCAAATCATTCAATTAAGAATATATGTGGAACCTAAGTAGACTTTGGAACCTATGACAAAGTAAGTTCCAAGTTTCAAGGTATATAGATTAGGATCTAGATTCAAAAAAATGAGTAACCAATTCCAGTGGTAAGTTCTAGGAGAAACTTAAAAGGAACTTAAAACCACTTACCCCTAGTGTTACGCCCAAACCTCCACGAGCACGGGACATATGTACAACGACGGTCAAATACATGTGACATCCCAAGACTGTCGCCGACCCAGAAACCTTAATATTCAAATAAACACTAGCGAAAGCGATATCTTATCCTTGACAACGAATGAGTAAGGACTAGCTCAACTACAATACTCATATATCATAATCTCAACTCCATATTATATTGAATATCAGCTTTATAAAGATTAATAATAATAAACAACCCAGGGCGACCACATCCATCAGCAACCACGATTTACCATCAATTGTTCTTGTCAACGGGTACTCCACCACCTGGATATCAAATCTCGTGATATCCTTACCATGCTTATGTCCTAGGGTCTGAAAGGTAGGGGAAATCACCGTGAGAACACATCTCAGTAAGCTCACCCCTAATCTCGCTTAGGATATTACATACCCTCAGATCCAACTCTAACATTTCTCCTAATCGATGGGTCACAGAAAAGAAACAAAAGCAAACAAAAAATGGCTCATCATCGAAATAATCAGGCACACCAATAATTCATATATACATAGGGATCAACAATGCAAATGCATGCACATTCCATGCTCAAATTCTAATCTCGGCACTCTAGCTAACTCGACCTGCGTTAAACACATTAGATCCGTGCCTTTTTTGCACTAAAATATGCATTTTATGCCCACAATATCTCAATAATTGACCCGAAATACAAATGGACAGCATGTGAACGTATTCTAGGCTCATGAACAGTACTCAGGGTGTCATGAACAGTAATTTCAAAATACTATTTGGCTCATTTTTACTCTAAATACCCCAAAAATTCATTTTCGGTACCCGAACCTCACGGGACCCACATTAACCACCACCAACAGCTTATATCTAGCCAAGACAGCAACATACCAAGCCCAAATAATATACCACAGCCTCGCCATAGAATCGATTTCCACAAAAATCACGAAATCAGTCAATTTTTCTATACCGATTTACCTCGGATCGCACCCTAGAGTCTATCCAAGAATCATCTAACATCCTATTCGAGGTTTTAGGGGGTCGGCTTACCTTGATGAGGCTGATTTGAAGCTGGATGGGCGACGGAACAACAAACGGCCCAGCAACGATGGGCGGAGCACAACGGCGGCGCGAAATCCAGCAAAATCCAAGGAAACCAAGGCTGTTCGAGGGCTGAACGGGGTGGTTCACGAGCTGAAAATCCATATTTTCACATGAAAATAAGCTTTAGGGGTCGCTAGAGTCAACATATATTAACCTGAGCTATATATCAAATTCGGGTAATAGAAAACTGGTTCGTCGATTGAAACGGCGAAGCAGATTTGGAAGGTTAAACAACCTCGGATCGAAATGATTCAAAGTTTTGTGAACTCACTCAGATAGGACTACAACATATCCAAAAATCACAAAAATACAACAGTTGGATTTCTGTCAGCGGCCGATTGAAGTTGGCAGCAGAAAACTGAAACCAACACACAGAGAGAGAATCCGAAAATTTTAGAGAGAGAGAGGAGAGAGATTCTAGTGATAATTATGGAAGAGAGAGAGAGAGAGAGAGAGAGAGAGAGAGAGAGAGAGAGCAGATTTATGGCTTTGGGCTCAATTATTTGAGTCAGTATTCATCGAAAATGATATAAAGCTGAACGAATTGACTGATTTTCGAGCTATCAGTGAATTTTCGAACTGATAAAGCTTGGGCATCAATAATTTTTTGTCAAAGCAGGTCAAATGGTCAAAAAGATGACCGACAAGACATTTCTCAAAATTCATGAAATTTCAGGACTAGTAAGGGCGCAATCGGTGCTGATTGATTTGGCTCAATTGCGATCGAAAAATAACTCGGAATACCACTGAACAAATTTTCTAACCTCACTAAAATCACTAATACTCTCTAGCCATGGATTCTAGCACAAGACGGGGGCGAGATGGCAATTTTCAATTTTGCCCTTTTTCTCTTGACATTCCAATGCCACGCTGTCAATTTACGCCTTTCGAGGCGACATCCAATTTCAACCTCTGTAACACTTTTGAGAGTCGATTGTCCTATCCCGGAACTCAATTCGCAGCCTCATTCATAAGACGACAACTTCAAATAAATTCTCAAACTAATGGGTGGCTTTTAGGAGTCACGCGTATCGACCATTTGGTCCACGTGCTTATATTCCTAGCTAGCCTTTTCCCTTTGGTTAGTCATCTCAGAATGGCCAGCTCCAAGTGAGATTCATTTATAGTGCTTTCATGAAGTAACCATTCTGTATTCAAATTCTGAAAAAAGGGATCGAAACTCAGGATGTCACATTAGTCTTGGTCAATTTTATTCCTAAACCACTAATATGCAATACGTGATCATTTGGGTGCGCAAGCAAGAATTCATCACTTAATAATCAAGGCAAGAAATATATTGCTATAAAAGGATAAAGAACCTTGATGCATTACGCAAGTAAAAGCGAGGCTTTATTATCATCCAATGCATCAAATGGTTTGCAAATTAAGAACTAAAGACCAAATACTGCTGTATGCTCTTAACATGATTTCTAAATGCAATGTCTATTTGTCATTTTTGGTTTTTTTTTCTTTCATGAAAACTAAGCGATACGCAATCCATGAGATGTCATTATTGAGTAAATCTCTCTACCTGATGTGATATCTATTATGTTATGTGACTCAATAAATGACATGCAATACATGACATGCCTAATATGAGACTAATAAATCCTATATGCAGTCCATATAACATAGGTGACATTTTCATAGACTATCCTAAATCTATATGATGACCTAAACTCAACTAGGAAATAATTTATATTAAATCCTAATCTAAATTAAGCACCTAAGTTGCTACATAATTTCCAAAACATTAAATTTTAAATTAGAAAACTCAATTGGACGCAACATAACCTCAAATGCAATGCAATCTTTTTTTTAATTTCTTCATAAGGAATGTGCCTAATTTAATGCAATCTGTTTGGCAACGATCATGATTCTCTTATTACGTTTCCCGAAACAAAAAATGATAATAAATCTATTTGATAACGTAAATGATTCCGATTATCAAATTCTCTGAGTATGCTCTCAGGAACAGATTTGGAGTGGAGAAAAGAATATAAAAAAAAAATTCAATTATTTGTTCCAAAATCACTTTTGAGAAACAAGACTAACAAAGTGAGAACTCGCCGTCGTTAGCTAGAGAAAAATGAAAAGAAAAGTAAAATTAAAAATACTTTTAAAAAATAATTTCATTTTATTAAAATAGAAAATATTATAAAATAAAAAATATTTAAAAAATATCATTGTATTACAGGAAAGTGTTTAAGCAATATCCTTTTGTTAACAAATTCTAAGAAAAATATTTCATGATTTGATAAATATAGAAGTGTTTAAGTAATATAGATCGGGAAGAGTATTAGTTGGGTTACATATGGGTTGTTAAATTTGTACTACATTAAAATGGGTCGAAAAAGATTAAATGGGTCAATATGAACTTATAAAAAGGTATAATTAGGAATATAAAATTCTATTTGAGTTTTTCATATCTTGATTTTTATTGAACCTATAAAAAGATATAAGAGTCAGTGATTTGATGTTCCTACTCTTGGCCCTAAGTAAAATCTATTCATAGTTGGTCAATCCCCCACGACATGGCTTCTCGCTTTTCATGAATGTGTCTCCCTCTGAACCATATTCGACCAGATCCAAACCCAACCGAAGGCACCCATTTGACACCTCTAGTTCGATGTCAATTCACGGCAAAAATTTAAATACAAATTGCCCATTGAGCTTATGTTCTTTCTTAAGTATCTTACATATATCTTCATGCTCCACTAAATGACTAGATTAATTATGGATTCTATGTGATCTATATTCATTTTATTAGTGATGTTATATAGGTTGACTTCATAGTGACAATACTCCTTCCCAAAACCTTGTTGGAAGGGGGATTGGATGACGAGTGCACTAAAGCTCACAATGTGGAACAAAAGTTTTTGTAGTTACCAAATACATTCTGATTCTTTAAAGCTCATTCAGAGAGCAGAATACAAAATAATCAATTATTAATGGAATTGATTTTTTGGATCAAAATCATTGCCGAACGCACTCTAAATATCACCACACCCAAATAAGAAAGTATATTTAATTGAGGGTCCAATCTTTAGTCTCAAAATCTGATCCTCAATTATCAAACATATATATAAGGCGAATTAAATAAGGAAAATGCCTGAAATTGCCTATTCAGTAATGCCTAACAAATCAAATCAAAATCGAGTTAAAAAAACATAATTCCAAATTAGGCAGTTAAATATTCAAATCCAGTGTGGTTTAGGGTATGCAAACAAATATTGTTGCAACTTATCATGGAAAAAAAACTTAAAACAACATAGAAAAGAAAACAAAAACATGAAAATGATGCTAAGGCGTCGCGTGATCACAGGTCAACGACTTCATATGTTCTTGTAAGAGTCCAAGACCATGTTTGTCTTGGTAGTTGTACATCAGTGAAACCATTTTAGCAGCATTCACGCAGGCTTCGCGGAAAGGCGCAGACATCGGACATGGCGAGAGGCATTCTTCGTTGAGCAGCTTCCACGATTTCGATATCAACTCCATCACGTGATCTCTCGCCCTTTGATGCGAAGAACCATGATTTTCCCGCAGATAGCACTCCACGTACGACCCGTCGTAGCCATTTTGATTCTCATCCTTCAAGAAAATTGAATCCCCAGAATGAAATAATAAGATCAGTAAAATAATCGCAAAACACAAATTGTGAAAAGAATAGAACCCGAATGTTGCCCGGCACGAAACCATTAACTAGTTTACCTGTGCACATCCGAGGTCATCCCAAAGGCGAAGAATTTTCGCAACTAAGAATACTGTATTCGGCAGCAGCACCACTTCGTTCTTTGATTCCATAGTTTGGTTGGCAATGTGGTCGCCCATCAGAAAGAACAGGTGAGCTAGCACCAAGGGCACGCCTGAAGTGATAGTCCCATTCTTCAAGTAATCATCTGCGTTTGGCAATTTCCCAGAAGCGTTCCACTGAAATTCCACCAGGAATGCATTGCACAAATTCGCCCACTGCAACATCAAATGTTACGTGACCGGTTAATGATAAGTGCAGAATGCAATCGTGTGCTTTTTTATGACAGAGGATCTTATCGATGTTAATATCATATCAATACCATCTTTTTCAAGAATCCCGTGGGGTTCCATCCATGCTTCTTGAAGATGATGTCGCCAAAATCATCTGTCATATCACCGAGAGCCCTGAAGCATACTTTCATGTACTCTGGGAGTTGCTCAGCACCAGCGTTGTCCCATCTGAAGACAACAATCACAATCGAAAGACTTCTCAATTGGCAGCATCAAAATAAATGATTGAAGCAAACATTTTTGTCGATGTAACAGTCGCGACGTCATAGGTAAAATGGGGTGTCTACAACTGTATACCTTCCAATGACTTCTGTGAAGAGAATTAGCTCGTCGACTGTGCCGCGGACATCGAAAACATCATCGATAACATACACGAGAGAAATGGGCTTAATGAGCTCAACCCTAGGTTCCGACAACCTTGGATCTGTGAGAATTGCCATGGACCACATGTACCATTTCAGTGGCTGGTCTCTAGCAAACTTCATCTCCTCTCCCAATCCCAGCTCTTTCCACCATCTGAAATAATAGGAAACTCATGAGGAAACTGGTCTAAGTCATACCGTAAACTGTGATTTATGAGTTTCATATTAATCTGAACCCAAATGCCAACTTCTTAAATAGGTAAGTAATTAATTAGTTACTCACTTATTAATTTGGTGTATCTCCTTTCGGTGCCCAGAGTGAACAATTCTTCTCTCCCTGTTTGCCACTTCTAGCAAGTCTTCCATCCATGAGTTCGCGCCAGGCATATCGTTTACAAATGTTTGAGGTTCTAACGATCTTGCGAAGCTCTTGCGATATGGATATCGCAACGTACTTTCTATCGTTCTTGCCTGCTCATGATCAAGATCGCACATCAGCAATGCGTTGAGAAACTTGCTGCTAAAGTCTTCGGCTTCATCAAGTATATCTTCTCCTTCTATGCTCATCTGTGACGCTTCATATAATTCCATCATACCTTGATGTTCCCCTCAACGAAACCATTTATCTTATCCTTGAAGCGTTCGAACACATCTGCATAAAAAGCACAAGGAGTCTAATACATCGAAAAGTATAGTCCGCTATCAAATCTATTAGTCGCTTCATTCATTTCAAAATTATGATGTGCATACTTTGGTTTCGAACAAAACCCTAAATCCACTAAAATTATTTCATCCGATGTAAAGTTCTAATTTAAATGCAACGAAAAAGGAGTAAAGATGGAGGAACTGGGCAAATTCTTCTATGAATTGTCTTATCTTGTTATGAATCAACAACAACATTTTATTTCGCAGTTACAGTCGACTTGAAACTCATGAGAAATAGACCTGCAGGCACATGATAACCCTCTTGCCGAAGAAGTCGAAAACGGAGAGCGATCTCATAGACATCATCTTTGCCGTGATTCAGAGAGGTAAAATGTGTGTATTGCCACTGTAGAATGGCTTTAATCTGTTCTCGAAATAGGGATTCGACTCTTAGTCGCTGAATTGTGTCGACAATGATCAAACTTTCTACAGGTTCATTCACCACTTCATTCAGAAAATCTATAAGGCTCTTAACTTTTTCTTCATGTTTGATCCTCAAATCATTCTGCATCGCGAAAATCCAGAGTTACAAGTGAGGTCAACATTATAATGCCCAAAAAAAAAAAAA
Source organism: Psidium friedrichsthalianum (assembly GCA_019149425.1). Lineage (NCBI taxonomy): Eukaryota > Viridiplantae > Streptophyta > Magnoliopsida > Myrtales > Myrtaceae > Psidium > Psidium friedrichsthalianum. Next base: position 3,240 of record JAGVVM010000513.1, on the reverse strand, counting down.
ACTTAAGCAGGACTGAACTTAACTGGCCACCCTTTTTCTCATGTAAATTAAAAAAAAAATATCAGTAAAAGTTGAAAAGAGCAAAGCCAAAACCACAATTATATAAACAGTCAACTGATAATTTTTTCATAAACGTCACATTTGAAATTGTTTCAAATGGTCAAATCTTACGGGGAGTTCGTAAGTTGGTTTTTATTTTAATTTGTTGTATTTTTTGTCACGCCCCGAACCCAGCGAGCAACGTAACATCCCTGCTAACTTGTACTCGCTCAATTAGATAATCACAATGACGACCCAGGATACTCATCGTCAATCCAACCGACAATTAGAGTTCCTGTACTAGCGAAAACGATACCCTCTATACACGACGTACGTAGAACAGGTAGAGAGAGAGACAGCTCAGCAATTTAAAACACACATTTATACATATGAACGAACCAAGATTTATAATATACAACCTGTCGACCTCTCAACCCAAATTGGGATCTGGTCGATACCAAACCTTCCCCATATACAAAAAAACTATAACCAAAAAGGGGAAAACATGACTATATCTAGTCATCATCCGCTCAGGGTCATCCACTTGCTGCTCATCCACAGTTCCATCGATCTCCACTGAGATCCCGTGCCCATCTAGCAGGTCACTCATATTCAAGTTCGGGGGTCTGAAAATATGGGAAACTAACCACTGTGAGAATATATCTCAGTAAGCTCACCCCTAATCTCACTCAAGAAATTACATACTCTCAAATCCAACTCTAACATGTCCTCTTAGACGCTCAGGTCACAGAAATAGAAACAAGGGCAAATAAGACATGCCTCATCATCAAAATAATCAGCACGCCAATAATTTAGATTTACACAGAGATCAACAATGCAAATGCGTGCACATGCTATGCTCAAATTCCAGTCTTAGCTCTCTAGCCAACTCGACCATGTTAAAAACATCAAGTCCGATTCGTTTATCGTACGTATTAGGTCCGTGCCTCAACTCGCGGTTGAACTACATACCTCAGGTTGGCACCTTATCTCTCTAGCTATCAGTGTTGAACGCATCAATGCACACTGTGCCTTAACGGTGAAACACTGATAGAATCGCAACCTGGAAAACAGCCTACGCAAGGGTCCAGTTTTGCATCTGTTTAAGGGTGTTCTAGGGCTGATCTTGAGTTGAATTTTTGTGGAGAGACTACTAGAGAGATAGTGAAGATTTAGGTGGAATGGTGGCTCAGAGGTGGTAGCTATTGGACAGCGAGACGGCTGTGAAACGAGCAGCGATTTTTCGGCAGCCAAAAAATAAGAGAGAAAATGAGAAAGAGCGAGGGCCACAAAATGATCGAGAGTAAGAGAGAGAATGATCTATTGATAATTGAAGAGAGAGAGAGAGAGAGATCTCAAAAAAGTGAATTATTAATTTTCACTATTCATGACACTATTCACAATTTGACTGGTCAAAAGTTTGACTGATGGTGATACAATGGTCGATTGACGTGATTGATTTGACATCTGATGAGACATTTTTTGGGATTCGTTCCATTTCGGGACTGATCGGGCACAATCAGGACTGATCAGAGGCTCAAGCGCAAACGGAATCGAACGTAACATTACTCTAGATAAAATTCTAATCTCACTAAAATACTACCACTACGAATCTATGGAGATTCTAGAAGTAAACCAAGGGCAATTTAGTCATTTTCAATATTTTACCTTTCTTCACTGGTACTTCAAAATTAAACTACCAATTTTTAAGCATTTGAGGCAACATCCAATTTTCAACTGCGAATATCCTAAAAATTCGATTATCCAAGTTCAGAATCCGTTTAGCGGTCCAAATTCATATAATCGCCACTTTAGTAAATACTCAGACGAACGGGGGTGGCTTTTAGGAGTTACTCGTATCGATTCACAATTAGGTCCACGTATTTAAATTCCTAGATAGTCTTTCTCAATTCTATTACAAATCTAGAAAAATGGGTCGAATTTTTTAGAATGTCACAATTTCTCTTCTCCTTATAAAATTTTGTCCTCGAAAATTTATAACAGAACCACTGCTTAAACAGGTGGGAATACATGCATTTCTCTCTCTTCACTTTTTCAAGTTGCGCCTTCAGTTCCATGATGTTCCCAAATCACCTTGACTAACTTCACTGTCTTGTTCCTCGGGACTTGCTCCCCTCCAATCCTCTATCCGTACTGGTCTTTACCACGTACGAGACTTGATCATCCACTTCAATGACTTCATGATCGAGTATATGGCTTGGCTTCTGGTTTGTACTTCCTTAACATCAATACATGGGAGACATTATGCACTTGAGACAGGTTTCGGCGGCAAGGCAAGACGGTAGGCTAGCGTCCTAATTCTTTCCAAGATCTCGAATGGGCTTATGAATCTCGGGCTTAGATTTCCTTTCTTCCCAAATGAGATAGCCCTCACATCAACAATACCTTTATGAATGCATGATCTCCAACTTGAAACTCCAAAGGCCTACATCGTCTGTCAGAATAAACCTTTTGGCGACTCTGAGCCGTTTTTAGTCATATCCCTGATTACCATCACTACCTCAACTAACTGCTGAACCAATTTCGGACCTGTAATACTCCTTTCACCAACTTCATCCCAATAGACTAGAGTTCTGCACACCCTGCCATACAAGGCCTTAAACGGTGCCATACGGATACTTTGTTGATAGCTATATTGTACGCGAACTCTACCAAATATAGTTGCTCTTCCCATCCACCTTTTAAAATCAATTACACACCGCCCTCAGCATATCCTCAAGCATTTGAATCATCCTTTCTGATTGTCCATTGGTCTGCAGGTGATATCCAATGCTATATCTCAACTCTATTCCTAAAGCAGCCTATAGACTTTTCCAAAACATCACGTTAAAGCGAGCGTCACAGTCTAACGTGACTATTACTGGCACTCCATGGAGATGGGACAATTTCATGAACATACAAATTCATCTAGCTTTTCCAAATCAAAGTCCCTTCATATTGCTATGAAATGAGCAGACTTGGTCAACCTATCGACCACAACCACATCGAAATCATTTCCTTTTTGACTCTGTGGCAACCCAGTCACAAAGCCCATCGTGATATGCTCCCATATCCATTCTGGGTTTTCCAGCAACTGCAGCAACCCTCCTGGCTTATAATGCTGAGGCCTTTACTTGTTGACATGTCAAGCACTTAGCCACATGCTTGGCTACATCTACCTCCATACCATTCCAAAATAGT